>VCJK01001563.1:23985-36822 GCA_024139485.1 Backusella psychrophila | reverse complement strand
AAAAAAAAAAAAAAAAAAAAGTAGAATTTCCAGCTTTTACCATTTCTAAAAAAAAAAAATTGAAAAGGATCCAATGATGTGATTATCAACGCCTCCTTTTTTAGAGAAAAAAGAGAAGAACAAAATACACAGATCAATAAAGGGATTTTATTCAAATTTAAGCTCAATGTGAGGGAATCATACTTTTTTTTTTTAAAAAAAAAACACACGCTCACACAAGATTTCTTTCCAATAAAGTAATATATCCTGAGCTGTAAAATAGTAATTCTCAAAGGATAGATCATCTAGGCAATTGACTAAAGTTTTTAATTTGCTATGTTGAAAAAAAATTCTGCAAGTAAGTACTCCATCATGTCAAGCGATAGATCTTTATTGTATTGATAAATCCGCGGAAATCAAAAAAAGATTCTGGCATTCATGTATTTTTGTGTAACAATCTAATTGCATGTGTGAGATTTCAACCCTCTTTTTTGAAAAAAAAAACAAGTCAAGACGATTTATAATCAATATCTTATTCAAAAAGTTAATTTTCTATTTCCCCATGTTCTTTTTTTACATTTGAGTAACCAGAACGAAGAGATTACACACTTTCCCCTCCCCCCGCATTGGAAGTCATGCAATTCCTATTTTTCTTTTCAAAAAAGTTAATTCACATGAATGTTTTTTTTATTATTTCTATTTATATACTTTTTTAACATGAAATTAGAATTCAATAAGAGAAAATTATCCTTTATAAGGATACGATTAAGTTTGGACAGATCAGTTTATATTAAATGAGGCAGAATTTATTTTATAACCATAAAAATTTGAAGAGCTTCATCGCGTAGCCTGTCTATAGAATCAAGTGAAGGTTTCATGTTTGTTAATAAACTACAATAGTATTGGTGTAACTTTCTTTCAACCCTGTTGACCCTTCATTCAGTAAAGGAGAAATAAAGGCGAATAAAATGCCCGTGGGGACTATCATTTGACTTTGCTCAAAAACCATTTAATTAAGGAGGGGAATTGTATTTTTTAAATGTTGAATACTTAGTGTGCTATTGGTAAAGACCAAAATGAACAAATAAATATGCATATTATTTTAGGATCATTATCCTAAAAATAATAAAATTACCATTATTCATAAGGATGTATTTATATAAACCTATTAATGCAAACAAAAGACGTAGAAAAGGGGAAATATAGAAATGAGATGAGAAAATATTTTAAAAATAGTGATACAAATTCTGGGAGCTGGAACAAGATTTTCATTGTCATGTTATACTGTGACTGATCCAATCCTTAGGTATTGGTAAGTTTAGGTTGTTCAAAGTTTGAAAATTAAGTGTGATATGATACAAACCTTTTCTTTTTCATAATACAGAACTTGACGTGTCAGTAATGGCTTTAATTTTTGTACAATGTGGCCATGTACACCGTCATTGATAGGTACATTGATATCCTAACCCCACCTCCCCTCCTAATAATCAATATGATGCTGTCTCTCCATGTTTTCGTTACTTTTTTTTTTCGCATATGCTTCCTATTCTGGCAAACTGAACCACCCCCAATATGAGTAACTTGCCGTTTAGAGAAATTAGCTTGGTTTTTTTCTTTCTTTCTCGTTTTTATTTTTTATTTTTCAAATATATAAATACCATTGCATCTTTGTATTGCATAAACCACATTTTCGCTTTTTATTCTTCTTTTAGTCTTTTTAAGAAAGAGGAAACTAATAAATGAAATATCTATCTCATATCGCGACCACTATATCCTGCATAGGAGGGTTTCTATTCGGTTATGATATTGGTACAATAAACTTCCTCGATACTATGACGATATATGAAACTAAGGGGTTTATTTTATTATTATTCTTGTATATTAGGTGTAATCTCTGGTGTTTTGACAATGCCCACGTTTCCCACATATTTTGGAATTGTAGGCGATGCTGCCTATATTGCCAACAAGAAAGGTGATATTGTTTCTATGCTTCAAGCAGGCTGTTGTGTAGGTGCATTATTGAGTAACTTCTTTTCTGGTATGTATCATCAAGTTGAATCCAGCAAACAGTTCACATAAAAGTTAAAAAGGAATAATTTATTCATTTGATTTTTTTTTTTCTTTTAAAAAAAAAGATCCAATTGGTCGTAAAAAGTCCATTGTTCTATATGGTGTTGTATTCCTTCTTGGTTCTGCGCTCCAAGTGGGAGCTCACAACCTTCCTACCATGTTGGCTGGTAGATTTATTGGAGGAAGTAAGTTTCATATCTATACTAAAACCAATTTGTGATGTATTAAACTAATACCAATATATTATAAAAGTGGGCATCGGTGGCTGCTCAAGTCTAGTTCCAGTATATATTGCTGAGATCGCACCGCGTAATTTAAGAGGTAGATTAGGTACACTCTGGCAGTTCCTTATTTGTGTTGGTATCATGGTTTCGTACTGGTAAGATGTTTTATATTTATTTGAGTGACATTTCCTACACAAAAAAAGAAAAAAGAGCTAAACCAAATTCAACATTTTTTTTTTCTCAGGATTGATTATGGTTGCATTCGTGGCATTGCCGTTGGTCATGCTCAATGGAGAGTACCTCTCGCCATTCAGCTTGTTCCAGGTTTTATTCTTTGTGTCGGTATGATTTTCTTACCAGAGTCCTTGCGTTGGTACGCTAGCCGTGGTGAATATGACAAGGTATTATCAACTCTTTCAAAGCTTCGTGATATGCCTGAGGATCATCCCGAAGTTCAAGCAGAATATGAGGAAATCCAACAAGCCAGTGAAGCCGAAAAGGCCGGAAAGTCTGGAAAATTCAGCGACCTGTTCCATGGTCACAACTTGCATCGTCTTATTGTTGGTATTATGCTTCAAGTATTCCAACAGTGGACTGGTACCAACGCCATTGTAAGATACACAAAGAATTCATTGGGCAATTTTATTCATTTAATTAATTTCATCATTCACTAGAACTACTATGCACCAGATATTTTCAAATCGATTGGCTTGGGTAGTTCCGAAACTGATATTTTAGCTACAGGTGTTTATGGTGCTGTTAAGGTCGCATTCGTTTTTGTTTCCTTCTTTATGGTCGATACCAACTTGGGTCGCAGACGTACACTTATGCTTGGTTCTGTCTTCATGTTGGCAGCTTTCTATATCTTGGGTGGAATGATTTTGGGTCTTCAAAGGGATAACGGTGGCGTTCTTGCTCCTGGTGCTAACGTCGATGCTAAGGGTTATGTTGCCATGGTAATGATTTATTTGTTTGCAGTCGGTTATGAATTCTCTTGGGGGTAAAGTGTGATGATATAAATGAAAATAATAATGAGACTTGTATCTTACACATATATATTTTTTTAGACCAATCCCTTGGATTTTGTGTTCTGAGATTTATTCTACCAGCTTGAGAACATTCTCCATGTCACTTTGTACCGCATTCAATTGGGCTATGAATGCCGTTATTGCCAAAGTAACTCCAATCATGATCCAGAAAATAAGTTACGGAACCTACTTTTTCTTTGGTACTATGGCAATTGTGATGGGTATCTTTGCCTACTTGTTCGTTCCAGAGACAAAGGGCCGTTCCTTGGAAGAGATCGATAGGGTAATAATAATATATATATACTTAATCTAAGAATATAAATTTCTCATATATTTTGTTTCTGCTTGTAGCTTTTCCAAGAAGGTAACATTTGGGCATACAAAGATGACTACAAGGTCGATCTTGAAAAGATCAAGGCCGACGAGGAAAACGGAATCTATAAGGATTAAGTCACTATGTATTTTACTTTGATAAATATATTAATTATGTACTTATATTATTACTAATAATAAAATAACTATTCACATTTCTAATAAAAAAAATACCAGAATATTATAACCCTTATTATTGTTATGAAGTTGAATGAAATTCTCTTGCTTCTGTGTACATGTGCATATGTTACTCTTTTGGCAATGTTACTTTAAGTTTGAACTAACAATAATGAGAACCTGTACTTTTATCTTTAATTGATCTCAAATGATATGATCGGCGATTTCATCAGAAAAGCATATCGTAGAAACGGATTAAACAGGGCCAAGTATTTCCATGGTTTCTCTCCCTATTTTATCATTCGATTCATGCATTGGTTTTTTTTTAGATAATCAATTTTTTATGACCCGAGAAAGTTTTTCTCAGAATGCGTCATCATTTTTCCAAATTTGGAAGAGTCTTGTCTCATTTGTTTTTCTCTCTCTCTGCTGTTTTCTCGATGAAACCGTTCAGTTCCTTCTTAGCCTTCAAGCACAAAAAAACCGTGCGATTGACGGTCAATATCAAAATTGTTCCAACATTGAAAGTCAAGCAGAAAAAAAAAAGTTTTAATTTTTTTTTTCACATTTTAAACTACCGCATAATGTGACGTATTCAATTTTGAGACCAGGCCCTCCCCCCACACACATTGAAATTCAATGTCGTGGAGAAGTGTACGTGAATCGTTAAACCCCTCTCCCTTTTCAAATTATTTGCAATAAATATGTCTGACGCCGCAGATTCCCAAAAGTTGACCACCGGTAAATACAAAAACTTGCTCTTTTCTTGATAGATCTGCTTTATACTTACCTTTTCTTTTATAGCTGGTTTCGATGCTCGGTAACGTGTTTATAATGATGATTTATATATAGGAAAACCGTGTTTTTAACATTGTCAATTACTTTATTTTTTATGTAATATAAACAGTTTCCCCAACACCAACCAAACCAAGCAGTACGTTACTCAACATGATTGAAATGAAGAGAATTTTGAATTTGCAAAGATTTAACATTATTTTAACTATAGCTGCTGGCAAAACTATGTCGATTACTACAAGTGCATCAGCGCTCGTGGTGAGGAATTTGCTCCTTGCAAGCAATTTTACAAAGCTTATCACTCTTTGTGCCCCAACGAATGGGTACGTTTATAATTTACTGTAAACTATTGGCAGAAATACTGACGACTTTCCTTATAAAATAGGTTGAAAAGTGGGATGCCCAGAGAGAAGAAGGCAGAAACCCCTCCAACTTGGAAGTTTAGAGAATTATACATAAAAGCAACGAACTATCATAAATATTATTATTTAAAAATATATAAAAAAATGTGTATTTGCGCATGTTTACATGTGTTTTTGTATACAATTGGTTGTGTATTATTATTATCCATATTATAATATGTTTGAGAGTGTGGATATATATATAAATATGGTGCGAGTGTGTATGTAGTTGTGGCATTCTAAAAGTAAATTATATAATAAGAAAGAAAGAAAGAAAGAAAGATTAGGATTTAGGTCTTAGCTGACGTCGCTGCCACCAAATGGTATTTCCACGTATAATAGTTGTTTTTGGCATGAATTTCAAGTTGGTCATGATGTGTGTTAGTGACGTTTCGGTGTCCATGCCAGCATCATCTTCTTCTTCAGATGTATGTTTATCGTGTTTGCTTGCGCTCATATCAATTAGCTTTTGTATTGGACTGCTGTGAATCACATCACGACGAACATTTCCAAGACATATTCGTTTGAGGCCAAACTCGTAGGGACGTTTACGCTGATTGATAGTTGTCATCTCGTTACTGACTCGCTGTACGACGGCATTGAAAAAGAGTGGGCCGAGACTGCGGGCATCGCTTAGATTGATGATTTCCAGTGTGGGGCAGTGAGCGACGATGGCTGTCAGTGCGTCTTCGGAAAAGTGTTCTGGACTCGGGTTATTATTAAACATGCAGATTTGTTTGATCTTCTTACATCGCAGAGCAACATAACGTAATGATTTGTCAGTGATCTGATAAGCATTTCCAATACTTAGATGCTCGAGAGAAGCGCCGCAGCGATCGGCGAGAGTCGCTAGACTTGAATCGCTTACAGGGGTGTTACCCATGATTTCTAAAAATCTTAGACGAGGACTAACGATGGCAAGTTTGCACAAAGTAGAGCTTTGTATTGTGATGCATCCACTGAGGGTGATTCGCTCTAGTGTACCGGCCTTCATGAATTTCGCCATTTCATAGACAGAATCGTCGGTCTTTGGTGAATAGTAAACAAGGCGGATTGCTTTGATATTTGGGCAGTTGTGAGCAAAGTGGGCCAAAGGTAGTGACTGGCTGTAGCGAGGCTTCTTGACTTCATCAGGACGTGCGATTGGGGGTAGTGGAGGACGTGGCTTTGCAGGATGGGGAATGGGTGGCGCTACTGGCCGGGTATTATCAAACGTAATGCTGATAGACTCGAGATTTGGACAGACTGTACTTATAAGAAAGATGATATTAGCACTCACAATGAAATCTCGCTCCGAGTGAACAATATCCAATGCGGTAACAAACGTTCCATATGGAAACAGGGTGTCATGCCTTGAGAGTATATTGAATATACGTTCGAATTCTCTATCTCGGGTGAATTTAAAGCTCGACCACAGTTTTTTAGCTGACGGAATTTGCCAAGATCGACAAACCAGGATTGTCCTTGTAAGATCATCACGATTTAGAAACAAAAAGACATGATCAAGACAAGGGACAACGGTGCGTCCTTTACTAGACTGAATTAGACTATTCAAAGAGGCATCTCTCGTCATAAACGGATCGTTTTTGGTGGTTTGGATAGAACGTTCCTCTCCAGTTTGAGAAGAGAAGGCTGCTGTATTTGGTTCGTTTATTTTATTTTAGTTTATCTTGTTGACCAACGCGTTGCGTGGTTTCCACTGTTTTGTTGTTAAAAAGAGGGGAAAGAAAAGAAAAGTAAAGAATAATAAAAGTATTGGAAATAGTAATATTTGAAAAATAATGTATGGAAATGGAAATAGCTAAAAATATGTGTATATTAATAAATTATAAGAAAAAAAAAGAAAGAAAGAAAGGAGAACTAGAATGAATATACTAGAGAGAGAGAGAGAGAGGGAAAGAGAGAGAGAGACACTAGATGAAGAAATGAACAAGAACGGGAGGCACCAAAGTTTCAGAAAGGAGCTGCTGGGTATTAATGTTTGTCACCATGGAATCCTCAAGAGAAAAAAAAATACATACCTAAATTGGTACATTGACGTCAGCTCATCAGTTCAGATCGGTAGTGTTGCGAACGGTTGTACAGAAAGATTTCTTGTTAGTGATAACATGGTACCTTTTAACAACGGCAATCTATATACATTCTAGCCAATGATGATGATGATGATGATGATGAATCTGATGCTGATAGAATTGGTAAATAATAAGTTTATTAGTCGTATTGGTAATAGAATACTATGCTGCTTCTATCATCTCTTTTTTATTGTATGATGATTAGCACAGATATTATAAAAACAAGTCAAAGCCGAAGAAATGATTATAAATCCAGAAATTAGACAATTATCTTGTCTAGCCCTAGGCCTTGGTGTTACCAAGAAAGGCTTGTACCATCTACCATTCTGTAGATTTGTAACAGATTTATTTATCCACTACTTTTTTTTCTCTCTAATAACCAACTCCACATCCCCATCACAAATAGCAACAGTTAAATGGATATTAATGGTATCTGCGTGGAACCGAGACTTGAACGTCAGAGCTGGTCTCTAATTTGCTTTTTTTTGTTTCGTTAATTCAGCCCTCTTTTGATTTAAAAGTCCTGAATTTTCTCTGATGCCTTTATCATCATCTACTAAGTTTGATGCACGTGGGTAAATGGGAAAAGAATTTTCCATCATAAAGAAGTATATAAATGTGCATGTATTTTATATTAAAAAGATATACTATTTCTTTTGTTTTAGTATTGCTACCTTAGTAAAGGTAGCGATAATAAGCTTTTTTGCCCTTTTTTTCTTGTAAAACAGTAAAGCACTTTTTATTGTCCAATTCTTATTTGCAACATGCACTGTTACACAAATGACAATGTCCCATCCCTAAATCATGTATAAAATAGAAGAACGTTCTATCTTAATTTCATAGTGGAGGGAAAAGATTGCTAAAAATGCTTATATCCGGAGTGATTATAATAACATAACCTTGCAACAAATCAATCAAGAAGAATAGAGGATAAACTTAAAATTAAGGATCCATGTAGCACTTGTATATGCTTCCCCCGAACACAAAAAAATAAAAAATAGACTATGACATAATTTGTGATTTTTGGCTTTGTCGGATGATAATTTGCCATTGGTCTGTTTCCATTGCTTAATTCGCCAAATTTGATCAAATTTAAACTTTTAAAGAATGTGGCATTTATAAATTTATGGAATTCTGTTGCAACCATTTGTGTGAAATAAAAAAACAGAAAATCTTGTGTACTTTCAAGTAAAGGAGGTTTTCAGAATGTATCGGTGTTAATATATACACCTATAAAGGAGGTGGTGGCTATGACTTCATCTTACGGGTTTTCACCTTCTTGTTTAGTACATGTTGCTAGAAGGTCTTTTTTAAATCCTAACAAGTACCTCCACAATTTTTGAGAGAATGTTTTGAAAAGCTTATATCACGCTGGTTACACTGGTACACAGTGTTTTTGAAGCTATAAACTCATACCAGCAGCTTAAGCTAATTTTTGCCAAGTGTTACTCATCAATGGCTCTGCAGGGATTGAGAAAATCAGGGTTAGTTGTTAAAATAAGTTTCGCGCTATTTTAGCTTCTATATAATCAGTTTAACAGTCGTTTATATGTATAAATTAGGGTAGATTTTTATTATGGAATGCTTTGGTATTAAAAATAAAGTGTAGTAGGCAAAAGGGATTATAATACATAACGAAATGATATATTCTAAAAAAGGGGGTGATGAAAGAAACGCTTCTTTTTTTTTATGAGCTAAAGCTTTCTTCATCTTCTACAAGGGAGGTTACAATGGGCTTCATAAATCTACGCTTGCACATCTTGAAAACTTCACCAAAAACTATCATGAAAAGTACCAGACCAGCATCTAGACCCCATTCCCAGGTAATACCAAGCATACGGAATCCTTCAATAGCAACTTGAGGGATATACATAAAGACACAAAGACCAACCAAGTTAAAGATAATGGTACCCAAAACAGTCTTGGATTTAAAGGTCTTCTTCATACCTTCAAGGTCCCATTCAACATTACGGTAACTGCGACAGTGAACCATTACAACAATAGATGCGAAACAGAAAGTAACAAGAAGTGAAGTACGGCCTCTAAAGAACGAATCACATGCTCCAGGAGCATTTTGATAATATTGAGAATCACAATCAAAGCCACCAACACCGTCACCCAAAACAAACAAAGGTACAAGGTATCCAATCATACAGACAATAGTAAGACCCAAACTGTAAGTGAGAGTATCAATAATAATTTCCTTACTGAAAATGTTTTCAGTGGGAGGACGAGGAGGTTCTTGCATGACAGTCTTTGAAGCAGGTTGGACACTAAGTAAACCAGCAGGAGGAGTAATAGAGATGTAGATAAAAATCATCTGAAGAGTAGACAAGGGAGCTGCACTACGGCCATTTGGATCACGGATAGCCAAACAGACAATTACAACAACGCCCATGGTAAATAAACAAATCCAATAGTACAAAAGGAAGCGCTGCATGTTTTGATAAATTCTGCGACCTTCAGCAATGGCACGAATAATAGTAGCAAAGTTGTCATCTGTCAAAATAATATCGGAAGCCTGCTTGGCGACATCACTACCGTTTTTACCCATAGCAATACCAACATCGGCGATACGAAGCGAAGGAGAATCATTGACACCATCACCAGTCATGGCTGCAATGTTGCGACGACGAGAAGAAGCTTGGATCATTTTAACCTTAGTCTCAGGGGAGCAGCGGGCAACAACAAGAGGAAGTTCAGGAAGGGCATCGATTTCTTCATCTGTCAAGTTGTCAAAGTGAGTACCAGTCATAACCAAACTCTTGATACGTTCAGCAGACATCTTTTTAGGATCAAGGATGTTGATCTCCTTGGCAATAGCAGTCGCAGTAATTTGATGGTCTCCAGTGAGCATGTGGACAGAGATACCAGCCTGATGAGCCTCTCTAACAGCTTGTCTTGATTCTTTTCTAGGGGGATCATAGATACCAGTGAGACCCAAGAAATTCAAGTCATATTCAATATCATCACGAACAGTCTGTTGAAGTTCTTCGGCAGTAACATCAGCGGGGAGATCCAATTTACGATAGGACATGGCCATGACACGCAAACCCTTTTCGGCTAAAATGTTTACGTTGTCCAAAATAGCATTACGCTCTTCTTCCGAAGAAACATTAGAGCAAAGTTCAACAACACGTTCGGCAGCACCTTTTGTGAAGACATAGACTGAACCAGAGGCCTTTTCGAGACAAATAGTGGACATGCGCTTAATAGTGGAATCAAATTGATATTCAGCGAGAACTTCCCAACCATTGGAAACAAGATCAGGTTTACCCATATTAAACTTGTGAGCAAAGACTTGAAGGGCAACTTCGGTAGGTGCGCCACTTGCGATCCAGTCATCAGATTCGGTCTCATCTTTTTCTTCGGTGCTATCTTTAATCTTGACGTCTTTTTCACGTGGATAAATGCTAGACATGTTGCAAAGTGCAGTGCAACGGACAAGATGTGCGAGTTCAGGGGTAAGTGCTTGAGCGTCGACTAGTTCAGCAGATTTGCTATCTTCAACCTTATTGGGCAATTCCTTAAAGGTTCGATAAACATTTCCTGTAGGGGCTAAACCATTTGGTGTGACATAAAAAAAGCCTTCAAGTGGAGTCCAGAAACGAACAACAACCATTTTAGCCATGGTCAATGTACCAGTCTTATCAGAGAAAATATTGGTAACAGAACCCAAGGTTTCCAAACATTTTAATTTTCGGACAATGGCCTTTTGACGAGTCATCTCTTTTCCACCCAAGACTAACGTCACAGTCATGACAGTAGTTAAACCGGCCGGCAAAACACTCAAAGCTGCAGTCATGGCATACATACCAGTGTCGTAATCGGGCTTAAATTTGACAGAGGCCAATACAATGATGACAGCAATAACAGAGACAATCATTAGCAAAATATACATTTTATCAAGACTCTTTTGGAGACGAGTACGATCACTGTCAGACGAATCATTCAGTTTGGCGGCGACTTTACCGATCTCAGTATGCATACCAGTAGCAGTGACAATAGCTCTTCCCCTGCCTTTGGAAATAACGGTAGACGAGTAAGCCATATTGATACGATCTCCGAGTGGTTCATCTGCAAAATTGTATCATTAATGCATGTCCCTTATTTTAGATCTACATCTGGAATTATAAAGAACACTTACCCTCTTTTTCAAGAACAACCAATTGCTTGGAGACAGGAACGGATTCACCGGTAAGCAAAGCTTCATCAGCCTCGAGATTTGATACATAGATCAATCGCGCATCGGCAGGAACAGAATCACCTTCTTTGAGGAGCAAAATATCACCAGGTACAACTTCACGGCTAGGAATGGATTGTTCTACACCTTCACGAATCACACTTGCCATTGGAGACGACAAATTTTTCAAGGCAGCTAGTGTCTGTTCAGCAGCATATTCTTGAGAGAATCCAAGATAAAGATTAAGAACTGCAATAAACATCAAGAGTGATCCGGTAATATAATCTGCCAAAACATAAGAAATAATAGCAAGTGCAATAAAGATCCAATTCATTGCATCCATAAATTGACCAAGTAATACTTTGATCCATTTTGGTCTACCATCGGCAGAAAGTTCGTTGAATCCATAGCTAATATGACGAGAGATTGCCTCGTTAGAGCCGATGCCATTGTCGATTGATGTTTGAAGGCTATCAGCAACTGTCTCGATTGATTGTGTGTGCCAATCTTGGCGTACTTTTTCGCTCATTTTCTTGAACGTTGAATGTAAAGTTGTGTGATTAAAGGGTATATGATTACACTTTTAAAGTTAAAAGAAAAGTAAAAGTTATGCTAAAAAAAATATGAACAGTAAGAAAAAAATAAAAACAGTAAGAAAAAAAACAAACAAAAGTCTCCATATATATACTTTTTTTCAAAAACCTGAAATGGTGTTTAAACTCATTGTCTCACAGTCATCCCCGTAAGACTTCTCCTTTATGATTGGCTATTGATTGAAACGGAACTAATTTGAAAGGCCTAAATATTTTTTTGTACGTAAAAGAAAGTCCCAATCTGCCATTCAAACCATTTGCTCCCCCCTTTTTTTTATCTAATGAGAATTATCATTTGCAGAATATCTGGAAAGTTTATTGTTAGTTTATGTGATTTGTAAGTTGCTCGAGGCTGTTTGGATTTCGATCTCTTCATAGTACAATGCTTTAATTAGATTTTTAACTGGTTTTTAATATACTCTGTTATGTCATTCGTATTGTTAATTTCAATACGGTAGAGAACAATAATGAATATTCTCCTTTCAATTGTCAATGGTAGACAAAGAAAGCAGAAAGTTACACAGCGATGACTCAAGAACCTTAAAGATTCGGTCTGTTTTTTTTTTGTTTTTTTTTAAATCTACGCCTGTTTTTTTCTTTATGTCTGCTATGACGAAATGTTTCTCCAGGACACTTTTATCAGGCATTGAATGATGAAATTTAGAAGAAAGTGATTTAAAATTTCATGAGAATAACTTTTATTAAAGTATTAAATGCATAAAGTTCACCTGTTAGTACCATCGCCGATGTTGAAATGGAAATAATGTACCACGTTTGTTGATCTAGACAATTGCCAGATTTGCTAAACCCGATACCCGCCATTGTTACTAATAAATGTCTCTCTTAATTTTTGTTTGACATCAGTTAATTTTATTTCATGTTCCTGTCGGATAAATAAGAATTGCGGACACCAAACTCGATATCCTTTTTTATGCTTAGATGTCGAGTTGTTTTGTATCAAAATTAAAGAGAAATGCTTAAATGGCATCTCTTTGTAGATGTA
>VCJK01000156.1:0-10535 GCA_024139485.1 Backusella psychrophila | reverse complement strand
AAAAACAACAAAAAAACCAAAAAAAAAAAAAAAACCTCCCAAAGCAAGACCGCATACCCTCTTCTTTCCCTTAGACTCTTCATAGGCTTTTCCCTCTTGACATTATGTAAACACAATCACACACAGATATATAAACTCCACAATAAAACACAAGTTTTGAAACCAAAATCTAGAATCTCTTCGGTGTTTTTGTAAATAGTGTTGTCTATTTTTAAAATGTTAATTGGTTTTATTGACGTATTGGTTTTTTTCTGTCATATTTTTTTTTCAAAAATGGCTGCTCATTGACTGATTTTTTCAAGGTGTGACCTCACTAAATCAATGATGTTCCCAGGCCTGGGTGCGCCGTTGCCAGCTATAAAAGCAGTCTCTTATACACAAATTTGAGTTTTGAGTGGATCCAAACAAAGGTTGGTGCTTACAATTTAACTTGTCTGCCTCGCATCAAAGGGTGACACTTTATCAACAATGCAGATTTCTTGCAACGGTCATCTCTTTTCATTAATGCTTTACCAATGATAGGCTTTGTCCCACGTTTGTTACAAAAGGAAGTGATGAGCGAATCTGTTTTGCTATGATCTTATTCTGTCCAATCAGTGAGCCGCTCTTGCTTTTTTTTTTGCTCAGCTCTTATCGCAATATTAACCACGCCCAATTTGTCCGCCTTAATGTCTGCACTATGCTTTTTGAAGATATCGAGTACTCGATAACTCATATTACAAAGATAGGACTGATTTCATCAGTGTTTATACATATTTTGTTTTTCAGACATGTTTTATTGACAGCTTAAAGTAAATCACAGGCTCAGACCAATATTGTCTGGCGTGTCTTTTTTTTTATTGTTATTAAAATTAAGCATGGTATTCATCAGTAACAGCACCTTCACTAGCACTCTTGACAGTCATGTAGTATTTAGCTAAAACACCCTTGGTATATTTGAGAGGCTTTGGCTTCCATTCCTTTTTACGTTCAGCAAGCTCTTCGTCAGAGACATCAACGACCATTTGGCGTGTCTTGGCATTGATACTAATCTTATCTCCATTCTTAACAAGTGCAATAGGGCCACCAACTTGGGCTTCGGGACAGACATGGCCGATAATAAAACCGTGAGATGCTCCAGAGAAACGACCATCTGTGATCAATGCGACGTCTTTTCCAAGACCAGCACCCTTTTGATTTTGTTAGTCTGACTTTTAAAAATAATATAAAACGTATTCTAAAAACTTACCATGATAGCAGATGTGGGCTTCAACATCTCGGGCATACCAGGACCACCCTTGGGACCCTGATAACGAACAACTACAACGGAGCCCTTGGGGATATCATTGTTTTCCAATGCCTTGAAAATCTCATCCTCCTCATCAAAGACACGGGCAACACCAGTGAATTCGAGACCCTCCTTACCAGTGATTTTAGCAACAGCACCTTCAGGAGCCAAGTTACCTCTCAAAATAGTCAAGTGACCAGTTTCCTTGATGGGCTTTTCAACAGGCATGATGATTTCTTGTCCGTCATGGAGTCCGTCAACCTCAGCCAAGTTTTCGGCCAATGTCTTACCAGTACATGTTAAACAGTCGCCATGGAGCATGCCCTTTTCCAAGAGATATTTCATGACAGCAGGGGTACCACCCACATTGTGGAGATCTTCCATGACATATTTACCACTTGGGCGAAGGTTGGCAAGGAAAGGTGTGTTCTCAGAAATCTTTTGAATATCATCAATAGTGAAATCTACATCGGCAGCCTTAGCCATGGCCAACATGTGCAAGACAGCATTGGTAGAACCACCAAGAACCATAATCAAAGTAAGAGCATTTTCAAAGGCTTTACGGGTCATAATATCCTTGGGCTTGATATCCTTCTCCAAGAGAACACGGATGGCCTTACCAGCACGAAGACATTCTTGAATCTTGAGAGGATCCTCAGCAGGGATGGAGGAACTGTAAGGGAGAGACATACCAAGAGCTTCAATGGCACTGGACATGGTGTTTGCTGTAAACATACCACCACAGGCACCGGCACCAGGACATGCGTGACGAATGATGTCTTTACGTTCTTCCTCATTGATCTTTCCGCTGATAAATTCACCATTACATTCAAGTGCATTACCAATATCAATCTCACGGTTAGCACATACACCAACTGTACCGTGTCCCTTCTTCATAGTACCACCATAAATGATAATAGAGGGACGATTCAAGCGGGCAACTGCCATAGCACAACCTGGCATGTTCTTGTCACATCCTGGGATCGAAATGTTTGCATCGTACCACAATGCACTCATCACCTTTTATTTCAATATATAAGAATCCATTTTTTATTATTCCTTTTCTCCGAGAAATATTTCCCGGACTTTTTTTTTTTATTTTTTTTTATTACTTACAGTTTCGATAGAATCAGCAATGATATCTCTACTAGGCAAAGAGAAAGACATACCAGCACTACCCATAGGGATGGCATCACTTACACCAATGGTGTTGAATTGATAACCAACCAAACCGGCGCCCCAAACACCTTCCTTTACCTTTGCGGCCAAATCATTGATGTGCATGTTACATGGGTTACCTGTTTATAGAGGTTTGCATTAAATTCATTGCATTCAAGAAAAAAAAAAAAAGACCCAGAAATACGAGCTTACCATCATAACCACTAAAATATTTATCAAGATGTTAGTGTGGGAACGTCCATCATTAATTAATTGAAAACTTACAAAGATGTAATACCAACTTGTGCCTTTGTCATGTCATCATCATTTAAACCAGTAGCATATACTAAGGTAATCGTGATGAGTTATAAATCCCGTATCATTACCACAATTATTTAAAGCAACTTACACTGAGCCTGACCTGCACCTGCAGAGGGGACTTGAGTGATTGTACGACTGTATTTGTTCAAGTCTTTGAGTTTGGTGGCGTCGCGATCTCTTGGTGGCAACTTGTGACTAAATAAACACGATGAATAAATTCACCTGTTATTATATTATTTTCTTTAATTACTTACATGAAAATTTCGTTTGTACCGGACATGATATAAAAGTAATGTAAGTAGTTATAACTAATTAATAAAAAGAAAAGAAAAGAGAAAAAAAAAAATACGCGTATTTGAAAACATCAGGTTTTATATCTGTCCATTAAAATGTGTCATGGTTGCACAAATAGATTATCATCTCTGGAAACAGGGAGCATTTTCCAACTTTAAACTCTACTTTATAAAGAAGATCTTTCATTCGGGTTATTATTTGATAGAGTAGAGAGCACGCGTGAGTATTTTTCGCGGTTCCTTTAAAGTGTTTTATTTGTTTATATGTTTACATTGTATTTATTTTTCACATTGCAATAGTTTAAAGTTTCGCCCTAGATTTTCTTTTATTTTCACACTGATACAATTAAAGTTTGTAATGGTTTTCTTTTTGCCGAAGAAATAAACCAATATTTTATAAAACTAATAATTGGATTTACAATGATAATTTATTAGAATATATACTATAAAAATAGTTTATAATGTATAGTTATCCTATTCATCTACCTTTCCCGAGTGTTCGGATCTTCATTAATTAAAGGTGACAAGATATCTTCTTGCTTGTATTACCCTATTGGGATAAGTTTAATCCCTCTTGGATTTACAGTGGAACAAAACATGGCATAATAATATACCTTGATCTTTTCAGCCAAAAAAGTAATAATAATAATGGGGTATTGCGTTTCTTGAAAGGTCGCGTCATTCCGTTGAATAAATTCTAAAGTATTATTAAACTATAAGCACATATTTGAGAAAAAAATATGAATGTTGTGTGTACAAATCAGCTCCAGATGACTATACTTAAACTTGAATTTATTAAACATTCAGAACTTTATAATTAACCATGTACTCAAAGAAGAAATATCTGACAGTTACTTTGGTTTAGGCAATAGAAACGGTGATGTAATCATTAGCTGGAAATAACCAAAAGTGTTGATATTCATTATATTTTTTCTTCGATATAAATATGTTCATACACGATTTCTCTCGCTCTCTGTCCCTTTTACTTATTTTTTTTATGTATTAAATCATTTTCCTTTTTTTTTCCCCGGGTCTACGAGCCACATTACTGTATTTGGGTAATCTAAACAGAAGATCGGATTTGTGCCACAACTTTAAGCACAGGCAATAATAAAAGTCTACGGTATTTTTAAACTTAAAGTTAAACAATCCGAGTCCTTTATTCAGATTAAGTGTATATTCTTGAGATATAAAGTATTACTCACAGTAATATTTTTATATATCACTATAGTTATGCCGGAGATATCCTGAACTTTCGTCTCTACGATTTGTAGAACAAATCAGGGACATCAGTCTTCTTCACATTCAATTCAAAGGGAGAGGTTGTATTCTTGACTGAAATTTAATAAATGAATTAGCTACCATGCGAGTTGTTCCTATGTGAAGCAAGATGGTTTTGCACGTTCTTAAAAATTAAATACGGTGTAGTATGAGCATTGCTGATCAGCGATACTAATAATGTTCACATTTTGACTTTGGTCTTTTATTGTTTTTTTTTATATAAGGAATTGAGAAAAAGGGGGAAAATAAAATAATAGTCGAGAAAAGTACAGAGAATGATTAATCCCTGGGATTGATTGAAACTTTCGGTTTTTACTACAAAATAGAATGCTGAAAGAGCTCGTACCAAAAAAAAAAAAGCAACTATCTGCATTGCATAAAAACGGGACCCTGCGGAAAGTATATCTGTTATCCGCTTGCTTTCAGTCAAGTAGATATCAAATTTCGCTTTTATCTCATTTCTTCCTTGGTACTATGGCTGTTGATCATGTAATAAATCCGAGGTAATATATTATAGTTTTCTTAAAATAAAAGTGCAGATATGCTTACTTGATATCTTCATTATGGTAACTGATCTTGGAGAGTGAGTATGTTCTTCGCCTAATTAAATTATGCATAGCCATATCATTTGGAATCTGATTTCAGATATTTTATGATAATTTCTATAAGAAATGCATATTTTGTTTTGCGGGGTATTTATCCAGTAAAACTATACGACGTAGACCTCCACTGCTTTAAGGGAAATAGATGGATAAGAAAGTCGTGTTGTTACCTTTCAGGTGCCAAAAGCGGTTTATATTGAATACATGCTATTAATCGGGCTGAGTGCATAACCTTGAAAATCAATTTCTATTACGCACTGTGCTGCATTAACATTAACATCTTGGTTTTAATTTGTCCATATCTCTTATTTTATTGAACCAAAAAAAAAAGCAGCTTCTTCGTATTGTTTTAGTTAAAGACGGAAGAATGCAAATATGTTGTTTTAAAGCCAAAGTAGCACGAAGGTACTGTTATTTAAACTCAGTATTACTCAAAAAGTGATATATTTAAATCACACATGTTACAGACATGTTACACACATTTTATTTTTTTATTTATTGTTATTGCTTAACAGAAAATAAAAGGCAGAGTACCATCGTAATACCCGTTTATTAACTTTAGTATATTGAGATTATCAAATAACAAAAGAAAAAAATATGCTTTAATGCAAGAAAATTGTTTAGTTTGACTGATCACTTCTATAAAGAGCGTTCGCTATGTACAGACAGATAATATGGTTAGATGAATCAGATGATAAGCTGCTGTGAATCAGAAGTTTAACCAGAGAACTCACCATTATCCTTTTTTTTTTTTAATTCTGTTTAGAACGACTATTTGGACGCATTATCTCCTTAGTAGATTGTAGATTTTATTCAAATATACAAACGTGTATTCTATTTCCACCATCATATAAAATGAATAAATCAATATGTACCTAATTATCTTTGTGAGCATATAAGTTCAACAACGAAGTTTAGTACCACAATATGTGTGTATCTGTAATCAGCCTTATTATTATGATTGTTATATCTACCTGCTTGTTTATTTATTTCCTTATTGTTAACATAAAAAATAAGTATAAACTCAACTCGAAAATTGACCAGATCTTCATTGTAAGAGCAAGCAGATGAAATGCTAAAGTTTACAAATATTATTTTTTATGTCATACCGCGTGACCGTCTTAGAGATTTTTAGTACTACTTTTCAGCTTTTTTGAAATTTATTGTTCTTTTTACGCTCATCTCCTTTTGAAAATGATTGACAAAGGATTCGACTTTTTCATTGCATTTGGTAAACTTTGGCTCATTTAGCCAAGAAGCTTAATGACCCTCTTTTTTTTTCCTGCTTGTTTTTATATCCAAAACTTATTAAGCTCTTCTTGTTTTCTCTTTCTTTTTGCATAAATAAATATGTAATAAAAATAGACGTAGGCAAAGATTTTTGTGGAAGTAGTTATAGAAGTTTAAGTAAAGAAAAGGCTGAAACCAAAGATATTACGTCATGGTAAATTTAATTTCAATATTTAAAAAAAAAAAAAGTTTAAGAGTGACAACTGCATCTTATCAGTATATGTGCGCTTTGTTGTATGATTTATTAAATAATTGTGTCCATATCTCTTAAAGGCCAAGTCATAAAAGAGCAGAAACGAGAGTACCATGTAAACTCGGTTATGTTGATGGTAAACCATCAAGATTCGGCTTTGCAGCATTACAGCATACTCAGACCGACCAAATTCATGATCTCGACAACGATAAGGCCATAGTCGATTATTTGATTTTGCTTCATAAATTCATTGTCCACCATTTGGAAGAAACTGAATCCTTTCCTTCAAACCTTACGTCAAGACTAAGATACTGTATTATCATGGATCATGACGAAAAACTGCTTAAAGAGGCTAATATTACATCTGATATGGATCAGAGAGGTAAGGTCATCGTTGTGGATCGTTTTCGTGCCATCGCCGTCGATATAGCAAGAAAAAACCCAAATCAAGAGTGTGCTATCTGCTATACTACTTTGGATCAGTTTAGTTTAAGGAAAATCACAATCAAGGATGGGAATGTTGCGGAACCAGAATCCATATTCGAATTTACAGCGATAAAGTCATTAGATGATACGTTTAAAATATATGCAGAGGATATCATAAAGAAATACATTGGCGATAAAAAACCGCAGAATTTCGATTTCAATCATGCGTTTACATTGGTATTCAAGGAGTTCCAAAAGAATATAAAGGTAGATAGATAACATTCCTTTTTGGGTGTCGCAATTGTAAAGGAGAGGGGATGGAGGTAAAACACAGAAACTAAATATGCACATGTACATCTTTCGGTATTATTTTAGAGCTTATTTGACTTTCATGAAACAAAGGATATCTTTATAACTATTCCATCCACAAATGTTTCAACCAAGAAAGAACCTGATATAATCACGCTAAAAGCACAGGATCTCCAAGAGCGTGTGTTTAAACCGGTCATTGACGGAATAGTCAAGTCACTGACCTCTATCAAGACAGAGCATATGTATTTAGCAGGCGATTTTGTCAACTTGAAATACTTGAAGGGATACTTGGAACAGTTAACTAACCCGTTTAAAGTCGATATACTGGATTACAATGTTACTACGAGAGGCGCCATTCAATATGCCCTAAAGCAACCGCTTTTAATTGATAGAATCGCCCCAAGGTTAATAATCATAGATAAACTTAGGTTGGATCCTGGATTTTACAACTTTGACTATAAGGAATATACTCATGTTATAGGAATTGGTATATAATGAAATAAAAGTATGCTGAAAACGAGCTAATGCATCAATTTATTAGATTTCGGTACAAGCAACTCTAAATGGTATTACTCGCCTCAAAATGGAAACAAAGAAATTATCTTCAAGTAAGAAAAAACAATAGAGACAAGTGGAAAAGAGGAGGAGAAGGAGGAGATGGTATCGTCATTTTTCGTTATCCAAGCTTTGTTTATGCTCTACAAGGTAAACATCAAAGTCTAGGAATAAAAAAATTCCGTTTTCCCTAGTGATATTCTAGGGATATAGAGCATACACAAAGTTTAGATGCCGGCATACAAATATATTTTATGGGGATGCATAGTTCATGATGTAACTGACCTAATTCTGTTTATACAACAAAAAAAAAATGAATTTAGCCCAAGCATCATGTTTATTCCTTCTTTGGCATTGTGGGACGAAAAGCTATTCGAGCAACAAATAACCGGTAAAGAGGCATACACACAGTATTATAAGACTGAACAAGAAGGAAGGCTTTTGGCACGCTTCAAACTTTTGCTGGATAATTATACGAATGGTGGATGGGAAGATATTTCGGCCCTTGAGGCAATTTCAAGTTATTTGAAATCACTTCATAAAGTGATTTTGGAAAAGCTGAAGGTCATATTAAAGGATGAAAAGAATATAAAGTATCGGTATTGTTTAACGGTACCAGCAATTTGGGGTGATTCTGCAAAAAGACTTATGAGACAGGCTATTGTCGCAGCAGGCATCATTAAATCCAATGACCATCCCGATCGACTCATGTTGATAAATGAACCTGAAGCAGCTGCACAATTTTATGCAAAGGATCCTGAAGTTGCAAAAAGTAAAGAAAAAACCAGAATGCTTATCTGTGATGCTGGCGGTGGTACTGTTGACATGGCCGTCTACGACTACATTAAACAAAGAGACGGTAGCTATACAATGGAAGCCATAACCGCAGGAACTGGTAAAATTTGTGGCTCATCTTTTCTTGATGATAACTTTAGAAGGGTTATTGTCGAAAAATGTAATAGGATAAACTATATTGCAACTCCTTATACTATTGAGCAAATGGTTGACCAGTTTACACAACGTATAAAGGTAAGTTTGCATATCACATAAAGCGTGAAAAAGATGTATCAATAGTTCTTTTTTTATTTATTTATTTATATACGTGTCTGTATATGCTTTTAACAGCACGATTTTGAAGGCAATACTGGATCTAACTTTGAAATTAAAATCAACCATAAAGGGCCAAAATCACAAAAACCGTCAGAATCCAAAATTATTCTTACACCAGCAGATCTCATAGAACAGATTTTTGATCCTATCATTGACGATGTCTTGGATCTGATTAGAGAGCAAAAAGATCAAAAGGGAGGCTTAAAATTGGATACCATCATACTGACAGGCGGACTTGGCCAATCAAAATATCTTCAAAAAAGGGTCAAAGCTGAATTCAAATCCATTCAAGTACATGCACCAAAAAAATATGATCAATCTGTTGTGCGTGGTGCAGTTTCGCTTGCATTAAACCCAAATAGTATCGAAAGGAGAATCACCCCTAGGTCATATGGTATCGAGGCAATTATTGAATTCAACAAAGCAAAAGATCCCGTTACAAATAGGATAAAGATCGACAACAAGGAATATTGTCAATCAAAGCTTGACTTGATATTGCTTAAGGACCATTCAGTACAGACCTATGAATGTTATCAGCACCAATATGTCATTCCTTACCCCAGCAATTCATATATTCGTAAATATTACTTATTTGTCTATTACTTTGATACTATACTTATAATTTTTTTTTCTTGTATAGAATTCTACTCTTTCGACACGGAAGAAGATATAAACCTCACTTCAGATAATAGATTACAGAATGAATTCTATTTTAAAATAGATATGCCAGAATTAAGTGGAAAAAACAGTGGAGATCCGATCAAGTTGGCTATAAAGTTCTTTCTTGGGCACACCGAGATCAAGGTTGACAGTCAAATTGAAAATGAGGAAGTTCAAAGACATGTCTATATTTATGACGAGATCAGTGAAGATTTCCTAAGAACTGAAGAGTCAGTGGACATAAAGGACACTGCTAAAAAGTATGTATCTATTATTGTCAGTATTGAAAAAATGTTAATGGATACCATATACTTAACTGTATCTCAATTATCTCTGTACTTTAGAAAATCACTCTTTCGCTTTATCAACTCTAAAATCAACAACTAATACTCATTATGCTTTTCATAGTCATTATATAATATTTAATCTAGTTAGTTTCTACTTACTACCTAATAAACGCCTTCTTTTTTTTCTAAAAAAAATAAATTTATACGCTGTGTTAAATTGTCATATTTCTTGGTTGCGTAAAATCATATCCTGCTTTTTTGGGAAGGTTTCTAGTGTGTATGTATATATACAGTAGAACCTGGAGTTTAATGACATGAATATGAATTGAAAATGGTGTTTCTAGTTTCTAAAGGATGAGTTGTAATGGCACTTAGTATTAGTCAACATAAACACTTACAGGATCAATACTATCTGACGCTGTGTGTAGACTCAGGTACGAAAGACTCAAAGTAAATGGGGATTCAGTAGTGTACATTCATAGACACAAGACTATGGATGAAATGAGCATAATCCATAATAAATAGGTGGCTTTTTACCACAATGGTGAAAGACCTGGATCAAGCGAAGAATTACTCTATGAAAGAATTGAACCTTGCAAAAGGTAGAAACCTTGCAATATTTGGATCGACTTGAGGATGAAATGAGAAACTAAACACTTGGTAATAATAAAACCATATAAAACGATCATTCGTTTTCATTTCACTTTCACTTTCACTTATCAAAACACCAAAAGAAATACATTTGTACAATAAGCATGTAGAAAACCAAACAACCCATTA
>VCJK01001559.1:26103-36650 GCA_024139485.1 Backusella psychrophila | reverse complement strand
TTTTTTTTTTTTTTTTTAGAAATACCACCAGTTTTTACCTGTGTGCTAATAAACTGGCCAAGGTTGATTTACCGCAACCTGAAGTACCGCCCAGTAAAATACAGACAGATTGATCTCGATTCATGATACGATATGCTGTATTGATATCGGATATTGTGTTTTCATAGTGATGCTCAAGGAGAAGGTTCCTTAGTAGTTGGTATAGATCAAATAGTTCAATGGTCTGGTGAAGGGGTATCTTTTCTGGTAATATTTCTGTCAAAATATATAAAAAAGGGGGCAAGTTGAGATCATGGAATGACTTGACATGAACAAGTCATGAGCAACAGTGCATTGCTTACCCATGATTTGCTGAACATGATTGTGTTTTGTTCCAATAAAGGTCAGCATTTTCTGTATTTGATAAAATGTACACTTGGATTGAATGTGATTATCAGTGACAATAAATGATTTCATATGAAGACTATATAAAGTAATACACAGTAAATAAAAGGAGGAGGTGAGAGAGAGAGAAAGATAGAAAGAGGAAAGAAACCGAGAATAATATTAAAACACAGCATTTGATGTGATTCATTCTTTTACATGTTAGTTTTTTCCCTTATACGGCTTGGGCATTATTACATTGAGCCAACTCAATTACAAAGAAAAGCTTCTGTTGTTTATCTATAAGGTAATTGATTGAGTAAATTCCCACGAAACCATTTTTTTGGAACTTTATGTACTTTTAGATATAAAAGCTTTGAAACTTTTTCAAAATTACTTTTCTTCTTTCCTCTTTTATTTTCCGTATCCCTTTTATTCTTACATTAATAAATAAGGTTTATAATGCTTTCCCTTTTGCGACAATCTACTCTTAGACGCGTAAATGTACGTCCTTTGGCTACTGTTGCTACTAGCGTGAATCGATCAGCGGCACCAAGCCCCTCTCTTATTCCTGGTGAACCTGCAGGCCCAAATGTAAAGACTTCAATTCCCGGACCTACCTCTAAAAAAATCATGGAACGATTAAACCAATATCAAGATGCACGATCTATCTTTTTTGTAGCAGGTAACACATGACTCAACTTGAGACGTTTTTTTCTTTTCTTTTTTTTTTCTTGCACAAAAAACCTTATCGTTCATAATAGATTTTGAAAAGTCAAAGGGCAACTATATCGTTGATGCTGATGGTAATACCCTGCTGGATGTTTTCGCCCAGATTGCATCTATTCCTGTTGGTTACAACAACCCTGCATTCCTCGAGCTTGCCGATACACCCGCGTTCAAGACGGCATTGGCAAACCGAGCCGCACTTGGTGTGAACCCCAACATTGATTGGGTTGACTCTGTTGAAAAGGCCTTCATGTCGGTGGCTCCAAAGGGTATGACCAATGTGTTTACTGTGATGTGCGGTTCGTGTGCAAACGAAAACGCCTTCAAAACTGCATTCATATACAAGGCTTCCAAGAGACGTGGACAGAACCAAGCTTTTACCGAATTGGAGCTTTCTTCATGTATGAATAACCAGGCACCTGGCTCACCCGATGATATGTCTATTCTTAGCTTTGGCCAAGGTTTCCATGGTAGATTATTTGGCTCTTTGACCGCCACTGCTAGTAAGGCCATCCACAAGGTGGATATTCCTGCCTTTGATTGGCCAAAGGCTCCGTTCCCTGCTCTCAAGTATCCTTTGCACGAGAATGTAGAGCATAACAAACAGGCCGAGAAAAAGGCTCTTGATGAGGTTCAGAATCAGATCAAGAATGCCAAGAAAGAAGTTGCTGCTGTTGTCGTTGAGCCTATTCAGTCTGAAGGAGGTGACAATCATGGTACGTTTAATTATATATGTAAATTAAAGTGATCATCATCATTTATTTAATTATAACGATAAATAGCTTCTCCTGAATTTTTCAGAAAACTCCAATCCATCTGTCAAGCCAACGATGTTCTTTTCATTGTCGACGAAGTACAGACTGGTGTTGGTGCCACCGGTACCTTCTGGGCCCACGAAGCCTGGCAGTTGCCCACTCCACCCGATATTGTCACCTTTTCCAAAAAGTTCCAAGCCGCCGGATTTTTCTTGAGCCCCCGTTTACGACCTGCTCAACCCTACCGTCTTTATAACACCTGGATGGGTGACCCTGTCCGTGCCATGCAAGCTGCTGCCATTGTAAAGGAAATTGATGATAAGGATTTGCTTGGTAATGTACAGGATGTTGGTAGCTATCTCCAGAATAAGCTTGGTAAGATGAATAGCATTAAAAACGTACGCGGTCAGGGTGCCTTCATTGCTTTTGATTTACAAGACGGACCTAGCCGTGATGCCTTTTTGACCGACATGCGCCAACGTGGTGTTAACATTGGTGGCTGTGGTGATAATACCGTTCGCCTACGTCCCATGTTGATCTTCCAACGTAAACATGCTGATATTTTATTGAGCACGATGGAAGAGTCTTTTGCTAGCCAATAATGATTTTGATTTTTTTTTTTTTGTCAACTTGCTAATTAAAAAAGAAGTTCTGGATGTTCTGTGTATGAAAAAAAATAAAAAAAAACCCAGCAACTTTGTATAAAAAAGGGCCATTCCATTTTTATTTTAAACTTTTGTTTTTTTTTGGTTTTCTGTTTTTTTGTTTTTTCAACGCTACTACTTTCTTTCTTTTGTTAGCTTCATTTCTATTGTTTACATGGGAACAAAGACATTCAGACATGACAAACTCATTTCGCTGAGTTTGTTCCTGTTGGCTGGTTATGTTCGACTAAAAGATATTTCATCACCTTCAAGTATAGTGTAAATATAAAATAACGGTTATTTTACTCGGGGGAAAATGAGACTGATAAACAAATCACTTTATTTATTTCATGCTAAAAGGGCTGAAGAAGTGCGCATGGGACAATTTGCATCAGATTATATTCAACGAAGCTTCTTTTTTGACATGCATCCACCGGTAAATAATGACAGAATTGCAACTATAATGATTAGAACAATACTGATGATATATTTTATTATGACTATCAGCTCGGTAAGCTGTTGATTGCACTGGTTGGGTATTTGAGTGGCTATGAAGGTGATTTCGATTTTTCAGGAGTTGGACAGTAAGTGCTGAATCGATTATTTGACAACATTATTATATAAATAAATAAATAAATACGCAATTAATAATAATGGTAATAATAACAATAACAATAATAAATAGTGAGTATGATTCAAGTGTTATTCCCTATGTACAAATGCGCTCCTTTGGTGCCATTCTCAGCGCAGCCGTTGTCCCATTGGGGTACTTGACCCTTCGAGATGCTGGCCACTCGTTTACAGCTGCAATTATTGCTTCCTTGGCAATTTGTTTTGGTAAATTATAATTTATATTATATTTATCTTGTTTGTACAACAAAAGTTATTAATTCTTCTTGCACATGTGTGTACACCAAAATCCCAGAAAATGGAATCATCACAAATAATAGATTGATCATGATTGAATCGTACTTACTCTTCTTTACTGCTCTTGCCTTGTTTTCATGGAATCGATATGTTGTTACCAGGTAAAAATGGATTACATCCATGTTATGTACTGGAAATGTATTCATCCCAAAAATGATAATTATAGACCTTTTAATCGGAGCTGGTTGCTTGTAACTGGTATTGCATTGGGTTGCGCTGTCAGTACAAAATGGTCCGGTCTGTTTATTGTATTGACAGTTTTTATACTAAACTTGAAAAACTCATGGGATATTATTGGTGATTTAAAAATAACAAAGGTAAAATAACCAACGAGTAATGTGGGAATCATCTTTTCTTACACTTCATGTCCGAATTAGAGACAACTGGTTCATCAATCCATTATCCGCTTTGTATGTCTTGTCATCATTCCTATTGCTATTTATATCACTTCGTTCTATATCCATTTTATGATCCTCACCGAGCCAGGATCAGGCGAAACCTATTTACCTCTTGAATCACAAAACGAATTAAACAGCGAAGCACCTATTGATACTCCTGTTCGTAAGTACTTTTTAATAGTAATATAAATGGGATTGGATGGTAATTGAAAATATATAAAACATGTTAGCTGTGGCATATGGTTCTGTGATTACAATTCGTCAATTGGCAACTACCGGCGGTTATCTTCATTCCCATAAATTAAATTACCCTGGCGGTTCTGGACGTAAGTTTCCTAAAATAGAAATTATGCGACTATAAATACTCAAGCACGGGCACATGTTCTTTATTATATAATCATTATAGAGCAACAAGTGACACTTTATCCTTATAGAGATCCAAACAACTTGTGGAAAGTATTGAAAGCAGAGGACACTGTTGAGTATAAGCCTGATATGATTGGAAAAAACCAAACCCATTTGGAATATGTGCGTAATTGGGATACCGTTAGATTAGAGCATGTTGTCACTTCACCTCGTAAACTCCACAGCCATGATATTGATGCACCTGTCACAGATACAGGTTACCACAAAGAAGTCAGGTAAATATTTAAAAGTCAGGTCAAACCGCTCTTATTCAAAAATTGTATTTTTTTTAGTGCTTATGGTTTTGTAGACTTTGAAGGGGATGCCAATGATTACTGGCGTATTGAGATGGAAAATAACAGTGCTATTGAAGAGGCAGGTCAGTTTTTACAAGCTCGCCGTACAAAGTTTAGACTTCGTCACCCCAATTCGGATTGTCATTTATATGCTGGCTTTAACCGTTTACCTGCTTGGGGCCAGGATCAACAGGAGGTTTCGTGTATTCAGGAAGGGTTGAAATTTAAAACAACATGGATGGTTGATGAAACCGAAAATCCTCTATGTAAGTGTGATGGAAGGCGAGTTAAAAAGTGATATGCAACTAAAATATTCTATAGTGCCTGATGATGTACCTATTGAGCATGAAAAACGTTTCACATTCATCGATAAATTCATCAATATCCACAAGACTATGTTTACTGTCACTGCTGAATCGATTGGTACAAGTGCCTTTGAAACCAAACCCTCCACCTGGCCCATCATCAAATACGTTATGGTCTACTGGATGAGTTCTGACCTCCAAATCATTTACATGGGAAATCCCAGTGTCTATTTTACCACCAGCATCAGTGTCCTTGCCTGTCTCGGCATCTATGGTATCCTCGTCTTACGCGACAAGAGACACTACAAGGACACATTATTCGGTCTACGCAACTATTATCAAAATTCTGCAGGTTTCTTCATGACTGCATGGTCCATCACTTACTTTATGAACTTTTTTGTTGAAAAGCAAATGTTTTCAAGCGATTACCAACCCTCACTTTACTTTGCGGCATTGGTTATGGGTGTTGTGACTGATTTCTTGGTGCGTCCAGTACCACTTGGTGTACAAATATCTCTTATGATTGCGGTCGGAACTGTCTTTGCCTATGCGTATCGCATATATGCACCCATCACGTATGGTCAGCCTTGGACATATTCGGGTTGTAAGGAAGCTAGCTTGAGATATACTTGGGATATGAGATGCAGAAGCTACATGACAACAACTGCTACATTTGTTGAACGTCAACCTAAAGAAGAGCAGGAGACTTTAGTCAATAACTCTACTCAGCAGGCTGTTTTTGAAACTCCCGAAGCGCTACAAAATGATATTGTTGACGATGTTCAACAACAAATTCAGAAAGATGATACCATAGTAGAAGAAGATGAGAGAGAATATCAATATAATGAAGAGTATGATGATGATGAGTACTATAATGAAGAAGAGGAGGAGGAGGAGGAGGAAGAAGAAGATGAGATAGAACCTACAGAACCTGCACCTGTAGTTGAATATGCACCCGAATACGTGAACGGTTCAGAAGTGATCTATCCTGATGAAGAAGACGAAGATGATTGGCCAAAAACAATATACGGCTTTGGTGAGGATCCAGAGTTGGAAGAATACGATGAACCCAATCCTGATTATGATCCCAAAGCTATTCGACCTATTCCAATCACTCGGTCTTAAAACAAAACAAAAATAGACGAAACGCATGTTTTTTTTCTTTCTTTTTAATAAAGTGTAATATATATATATCAATATCATTTTTTATATTCGATAAATTTTGTATTATTTTTTTTTTTTTTCTAAAGAGAAAAGGTGAGGGAGCAAAAATAGAATTAAAAAATGGGATAATAATAAATACATGCTAAAAATATATCTTGTATTTTATAATAACATTCTACCATCCACCCCACTCATCATCTGATCCCTTATTGTTTGTTTCAACCTTCTTCTTTGTATTACCCCCTCTAGAGCGTACGTTTCCAACAGGCGAGCGAGTCTTGGCTGGTGGTGTTGAAGTCTCTGTGTATCTACCATCGTCATCGGGCTTCAATTTGCTGATTGTAGAGTTGAAAAAATCATCATCGTCTTGTTGAATGTCAGTGTGAGAATAACGTAATGAGTTTGGTGTGCTGGAACGCTCGGTTTCATTCGATTCGTTTTGATATGATCCATTTTGGTATGAGCCGTTGAGATAAGATGAGTTGGATGAGGAATTCACTTGGGAATAACCGTTATAA
The DNA here is from genome assembly GCA_024139485.1 of Backusella psychrophila. NCBI lineage: Eukaryota > Fungi > Mucoromycota > Mucoromycetes > Mucorales > Backusellaceae > Backusella > Backusella psychrophila. The sequence continues at coordinate 30,146 of VCJK01001559.1, read as the reverse complement.
GATGATGCTCCATTTGGCTATATATTTTTGGTTGGTTTCTTATTTATTATTCATTCATCTATTCATCCATCCTTACCTTTTGCGTAAATGTGCTAACATAATTTGATACATTGTCGCGTACTTGACTTCTAAATTCTGGATCGGCCAACTGTCTAGCGGCAGGACTTACATAAGTATCGTTGGCATAGCGACCGAATTCGACTGCTGCTTTGCCTACATAACTCAAGAGGGACCAACCTTTGTTGATGGCTTCCTTTGGATCGTTGACCATTTCTCTTAAATCAAGCGAGGGTGCTGTGTTTTGGCTAGGCTCGTAATTAACTATAAACCATTGTTACAAGTAAATAAAGAATAAACATATATGTAAAAGAGAGATGCATCACTTACACTGAGGGTTACCAAAACCTGTGAATTTACCTCCTTGGCTTGGTGGTAAATGACTAAAAGGGAAATTGTTTACATTATTATTACTCTTCTTCTTTTATTTCGTCTCCTAAACGACTTACTCTGGTCTGGTTTCATTTGTATTTCCCAGCTTTGCAAAATAGTCTTCATTACGAGCCTTTTGATTTGTACCATCATCACTGTGGAACGAGTCACTGCCATAACCGGACATGGAAGGGGAACTGGAGCGGCTGGATAAAGAGCGGGTATTATTTAAACCCAAATGCTTATTTGTAGGTCTTGTTGAGGGTGTTGGTGTCCATGATCGGCCTTCTGCTTCTGCTGACAACTATATACAATATATTTGTTTACATATTTATTGGTTATGTACATACATTCTTGTTTATCATCCCGTACCTTATCACGGTACAATTCAGCAAAGTGACTGTGGTACTTTTCATTCATGGTCATATTTTTGGAATAATCTGCTTGCGATTCAAAAAACTCTCTTGCTTTAATGTTTCCTCCTATCTATATTTTTATTAATAAAAATATTAATATGTATATTTAATTGCACGATGACGATCATTACCTCCATTTTTTTTAATTGATCATCAAACCACTTATCCATGGTGATGGAACGTACAAAACTATCCATATTAAATATGAATAACTAGTAACCATAGCAACGCCAAAACTCACCTTATGTGCACACCAAAGGAACGGTGAACACCTGAACAATCCAAGCATATAAAAATACCATAGGAAATACTTGCCCACTGAGGGTTGGGTGCTCCACAGTCAAAGCACAACTTGTTTTCTCCCACTCGTTGCAACTCGTACAACTTTTTTTTATAATCAGGTAATGACATTGGAGACACAGATTGAGAACAACAAGAAAGAAAAAGAAAAAAGGGGAAAAAAAAAGAGAAAGAGAAAGAATACAATGTTTATTTAAGGAGCAGTGAAATAAATAACAAAAAAAAAAGGAAATGTATATAAAAATAACATTAAAAAACCGCTCCGGGAGTGAGTTGTAAGGAAACTGTATATCCATCTCGCTCTAATTATATTTGCATGAATAATGTTACAACCAAATAACTGTTAAGTCCAACAAGTAACGTTGATACAAGCACAGCACACACGTTCACCAGTTTCGAGTTTTCGTAAGAGAGGGGAGTAGGAATATCCTTTAGTAATTGCTCGTCGCCTATTGTTGTTGTTGTTGTTTCTGTTTCGGAATTGGAAGATGAATGATCCGATTGTACTAATTCTTTTTCCTTATCATTTGTTTCTGAGAATGCTACCCAGCCGTCGCTAGAAGAAAACTTTGAGCGTATGTAATCCAATATCGATGGTTTTGACACCTTTTCTTGATTCTTCTTCAATACAACCAAGTCAAGTGACATGGCTTCTTTTTTATATGTAAAGTAAACAAGTGGAATCACCGCAAATGGTAATTGGATACTTAGAGCAACTTGGCTGGCCACAAGCATATGACTTAAACCGGATCGTCCTGCAAGACATGCTGCTATCATGGCGGGCGTAATGGCGATCAAGCGTGTAACAATTCTACGGATCCATGGTCTCGTTGTCATACCAAGAAAACCACTCATGATAACTACACATGTATATTTTTTTTTAATAAAACTATTCATCTACTCTTTTACATTTCACCCCCTTTCACACCCCTTTTGCTTTTATTTATTTATTTTGTGCATAAAACCCGCTTATTTTCACTTTCCATTTAATTTACCTTGTCCTGCCAATGTTGCAGTCAGAGTACTTGACTGACCAGCAAAAAGTAAAGCCAATGCAAACACGGTCGCGGCTGGCGGACCCAAATACTTGAGCAGCAAGCCATGGGCGCTAAATAAATCGCTAACCTCTTGGGATTCTGGTCCATAATAAAAATTCGCAGCTGCCACCACTAAAATGGCACAATTTACAAAAAAAGCGACGCTGAGTGCCACAATCAGATCTGCAAAACCGTAATGCAAATGATGCTTTAAAGTGGTATCCAGGTAATCCCTTAGCACTTCAAATTTACTCTGTACATCAATCACAACGGTATCACCATCAATTTTTTTTGTTGTAAATTCGTCCAGACCACATTCCTTTACAACAAGCCATTCATCTTCCTTGGCAATAACGTGCGGCCGCGCGTTTCTCCAGCCATGACAGCGAGCCTGTACAATGAAGCTATGAAGGTAAAGATTATGCGGCATGACAGTGGCACCCAGGATACCAATACTCACATATAGCATATCTGGCTGTGTCAATATCTCCTTTGTGGGTAAAAAGCCCATCATGACGTCCTTGATGACTACATTTGAAAATGCCAGTTCAATAACAAAACAAGTTCCAACCGCTGCCACAAGTAGCATGACAAAAAACTCGAAATATCTGGCCATCTTTACCGACGCTTTTTTCTTTTGTTCGTCTTGTTCTTGATCATCATCGTTGTAAAACATGAGGACGATAAATACATCGACAGCTGTTATGGCAACACCGGCTGGTAACGGAAGACTTGGAATGAGTAGGTTCAAGGCAATGGCACTACCAATCACTTCTGCAATATCGGTAGCAATGATGGCAATCTCTGCCAGTATGTAAAGAAAAAGATTGATACTATATGGAAGGTAACGCCGTGAACATGATGCTAAATCCAATCCAGAGACTGTTCCTAGTCGAAGTGCAAGGTTTTGTAAAAAGACGGCAATGATATTTGAAAGAAGAATGATAAATAAAAGTCGGTAACCGAAACGAGATCCTCCTTCCATGTCTGTTGCCCAATTACCAGGATCTAAGCTAATAAAGGAGTTAGTGCTCATATTTATAATAATAAAAAATTGATTGATGACAGTACTAGCCAACAGCTACCATAAATCCAGGGCCAATGAATTGACCTAATGTTTTAAGGTATTTTCTTCCTCGTTCAAACATTTGTTCAAGAAAGAGAATGGAAAATAAAAGAGAGGAAAAGAAAGATAATATATGGGCCTTTTTTTTTTCTTTACGTCTGAAATAAACAAGTCGTGTCTTTCACCATTAAAAGTATAATGAAATAGGAGAGAGAAGAGAAGGAAAACATTATACGTCTAAAATGAAGATGATCATTCAACATTTTTAATAGCTATTTTTGAAATGAAGTTTTTTGAGTTATTTAGACAATGCATAAATATTTGTATCTTATTTTTACATATATAATTGAAACAAGATGAACAAATCAAGTTGAGCTATGCTTTGACTTGTGATATATCTCTACAACGCTTTAAAATATCGTGTAGTTTATATCAAGAAACTCTCTTTTTTCGAGCATTTACTGCACTCAATGTGGACCATGGTTCTTCTGACATTAACGCTAGCATATCAAAAAGTAAGAGTTGAACATTTTTTGTTTAAGCTTTACTATCTTCATGTACTTTTCCTTAAAAACATTTTCTATTTTTTTTTAGATGCAAATGAAATAGAAATTGTTTAGCAAATAAGGCTCATTATTGCTGATAAAGGGTTACCAAATACACGGATAGAAGTTTTCCCCCTGTTCTGTGTTGTAGTGTTATCATAAAATAACTTTAGAACAAAAGAGGGAACATTTTTTATATCTCCCTTTGTCTAGTACACGTTGAACATCCTTGAGGGAATCAAGTAATTTT
>VCJK01001559.1:0-24480 GCA_024139485.1 Backusella psychrophila | reverse complement strand
AATTTTTTCATTTTTTAAAAAAAAAAAAAAAAAAAAAAAAAAACTATACCTGTAAACAAAGATGAATGGTTCTAATTGACAATAATCAAATAAATGAAGCAATGATTACAAGTACTGTTGAACCAGACACGTTGTCTAAAAAGTTTTGTTGTTGTACAGAATCGCATGGTCGCAAGCTATTTATCGTTTAGTAAGTCGCACAAAATGCAATTTGATATTCCAAAATTACATGGCCTTTAGGCTCTAAAAGTAAGAAATATACCTTTTTCTTTACTTTTCTTTCCTTTCCCTTTTTTTCTTCTTCTTCTTTTTCCCCCCTTGTTGTACGTACGCGTATACTTGTGTCTTTCATTTTAATAGTATACGAAAAGAAAAAATGTCTCCAGCTCCCGCCAGTCAATCAATAGCTGAGCTTATCACCGAATTCTACAAAACAACGGGTGATGTACCACCCCTTTTAATTGGAGCAACCACAACACTTATAGGAGGACATCTTTATCTATTTGGTGGAAGAGTACCGCGGTCGAAACGTATATCAAACAGTGTATATAGATTAAACCTACCAACAAAAGTATGGGAACTTTTGAGTCCACAGTACACTCCTCCAACACCACGTTATTTTCATTCAGCAGATCATTACGAAAACTACATCATTTTTCATGGCGGTATGACGATAACGAAGGATGCGCCTGATCAGTTAATCACTTTAAACGACCTTGTTTTTTTCGACATTGAGACTTTATCGTGGGAATACCCTAAACTAAAACAAACACCATCACCGCGGTATGCTCATGTGTCAACATTATCAGCACATCGACTCATCATCATGGGAGGACAGGATCTGGAAAATAAATATCTAAAAGACATTCATATATTTGACTGTAAAAGGAGAAAGTGGTGTAAACCTATAATGACGGATACAGAGTTCGGCGCTTACAGATCAGCCGCTGTGGCAGTGACTCCGATCCAACTGACTCCTCTTTTTGCTCCGACCATAGACCTATTATCAGACTCATCACTGGACGAGCCTAGCATGTCCCAAAAAGACGACACTTCAATCACAATACATGTATATTCTAATTATCCCGCTTCGCAAGAAAGCCCGAACTTATTTACATCATGGAAATTAAACAGTAGAAATGAACTGATTAGTATGGAAGACCTGACTGAACAATGCAGCAAGCACTTTCCTGTACCATCTCTACGATTTCCCGTTTCATTCATGTGCGGCCAGCAATTTATTGTGGCAGGTCCCCATTTCACAAACACAACACAGCAATTTCATATCTGGGCATTGGATGTGAATAATTTTGTATGGACAAAGGTGGAGGCTGGCCCTACTCTTAATAAAGGTTCTTGGCTCTGTAGTGCCCTGTGTCACCAGAGCAATCGTTTCATTGTTTTTGGCAACCCCGACCGCTCACTAAAGGAGGACTATAGAGACCGTATCCACTCATTTGAGTGCATGGCATGTGTGGACATTGAGGTTCTTGGTATTTATCGACCTCCAGCTCCTTCATACAGCGCATCTGGTCAGCATCTCGGGTTGAAATTACTTGATGATCCCATGCTCTCTGACCTCAAAATCATCACAACTGATAATCAATCCATGTTGGTCAATTCTGCGGTTTTATCACAGCGATGGCCAAGTATTCGACATTTACTAGAGCCTCTGCTCAATCCCCAGCTGGGATCTATCGATATGTTGGACAATGGTAAGCGCGAATTATCCTTTCCCGACACACACGAAGTACTTGTAGCGTTCCTGCAATTTATCTATACCGATCATCTATTTACTGCTCAACAGCATCAGCCTCATATTTTGGCAAGATTGCTTTTGATTGCCAATTTGTTTGATATTCCCCGACTAAAGGAACTAGCAACTCATACACTACACCAGATGCTCAATATGTCTACAGCATCCATGATTTACGAGTCTGCCTCACTATCCAATGCAGTGTCACTTCAAATTAGAGCACTGCGTGTCCTCATCAAGGTGAGAAAGATGAGACAAATACAAAACCAGGCAGAACGACCCTTCTCTCCACCATTGGTATTAACAGAAAGCAGTCAGCATCAGCGTTCTTTGCTTGATACACCACCTACTAGTCAGGAATACCATACACAACAAAAGTACCCACAATTACATCAAAAGCAACACTCAAAGTTTTTACAAAAACCAGAGCCACGTTACCTTGCAGCGCTTTCTGATAATCAGCCCATGACGGGTAGTTTTGGCAGTTTACAAAAGTCGGACTCAATCCGACACAATCATACCCCAATTTCACCTTTCCCTTCACAGCTTCATTTCCAAGCTGGCACAATAGCAGCAGCGGCGGCAACTACGCCTGTACACACCAGAAGTCCTTCTCAGCGCTCTCTATCCACCGACTCGACATCGCCAACAACGCCTCCATCAACGACAAAAGGTAAGAAGATACCAAATTTCTTTTCAAGACAGCCTGTGGTTCCTGAGGAAACCCCAACACCTGTTCCTTCCAAGAGTCAAAAATCACACTTTTGGCGTAACAATAGCTCTAATCTGAGTAAAAAGAAATCAAGCACAGAATACGTTTCTAGTAAACCTACAAGATCAGACAGTGCTAGAATTGGCAGCTTCCCTTTCCTTAGCACACAAGGTTAAATAAAAATAAAATAGAAATAAAAAAGAGAAGACTGGTTCTTCTTCTTTATTATTATTACTACTACTATTTATTATTAATGTTTTATACAGAATACAATTCAAATAAAAATGACTGTTTTTACTTGAATATTTTAATAATAATAATTATAATGAATTCTATTCAATATTTGAGATATAATGTGATCGAAAAAGATGTATTTAAAAATAGGGGAAATATTATTTGGCGATTTTAATTTGAAAGGTACACTGAGGTAAATTTGAGGTTTCAGCTACTACCACACTAGGCACACCTAGGCTTGCCAAAGCACCTCGAATGATCCCACAAGGAAACCATACATACTACAATATTGAATACCATGAGCATCCATTTTCCCTTTCTCTCTCTCTCTATATCCCACTTACTGGCATGGCCTTTTTGGCTGAATCTGCACCTCCTACATCTGTCGACATTCGCATAAACCAGCGAAATCCATTATCTTGTAATACATACACGCCCTACATTAACAGTGTTCATCATCATCATGTTTAATAAAAAAAGAAACATCTCGTCAATAAAGCAAGAGCTTACTCTATGGTTCGTCTTCAAATTATCAATTTGCTTTTTAAACATAATAGTCCAAAGGTCTTTACATATAAACTTGACGACATCTAAAGTATCAACAAAGCGAGGTCTTTCTTTTGTGAATCTAACACAAAGTTGATTAAAATAAAGCTGACAACAGGTCTCTCTCTAAACACACCTTTCCACTAAACGCTGTCCCACTGCATAGCCCAAGGTTTCGAGCTTATAAAATATCGCGTCGCTGTCTCCATCTGACTCTGCTGTTGTTGTTCGACACACAGTGTCTACCATTTCAATCAAGAAGAGATCCATACAGGACTCACTAACAAGTCGAGGTGCATTACTTGTTCCATCATCACCGAAAGTAGCCATTTTTTTTTATCTTGTTGAGTGAGTGATTTTTTAAGAATCCAAAAAAAGAGATTAATTCTCATACTGAATTACTCTCAACATGACGTCGAACCAATTCAGACACCGCATACAGCCACTAAGTTGCACTCTGAAGTTTCTGGAAAGTGAGTTTCTTTTCCTTTTTTTATTATTATTAAAAAAAAACTATGCTTTCTCCTTCAAAGACAAGTGGAGGCCACGAAGACCTTTTTGAAAACCCATTTGCCAATGAAAACGAGGATCCTTTTCATGTCGACAGTTCCTCGTCTGCGTACATAGAACCTGATATCGACCTCACCGGACAATCAACAACACGCCCAAGTGCACCTCAAAAGCAGCATGAGAATCCGTTTGTGCCCACTGGCAACATTGGACAAACGACAAGACAACAAACCAGTGACACACCTCAAAGTACAGGTTCACAGTACACTGGGCAAGATACCTTGGATGAACCTGTATCGGTTACTATTGTAAGTTGCCATAGTAACCAAAATTGTAGTATCCAACGAAGAGACGAGTTGATAAAAATATATATATATAGATGCGTGACCTTAGTAAAGTGGCCCATAAATCATTACAAGTGCTTCATCCTAAAGGTGATAGAAATGTATTAAAGGAGTGTAAGTGGATTTTTTGAAAGAAAAATGCTTGTGTGGGAACACATATCTGATAAGAAAAGGCTATAAATAGGGGATTTATGGGGACCACTTTTATTATGTTTAACCTTGGCAATGTAAGTGAATAAAAGGGAAATATATACAAAATGACAAGTAAAAGGTAATAATCTATATAAAAAGAACTTTGAGTTTGAATGCACCAGACGCTCAAGCAGTGCCCATCTTTACAGGTGTCTTCACCATTGTTTGGCTTGGAGCAGCAGTAGTGACCATCAATGCAAAAATGCTAGGTGGTGCCGTCTCATTTTTTCAGTCGGTATGTGTTTTAGGTTATTGTTTGTTTCCTTTGGCGGTATCTGCCATTGTTGCCGCATTTGTAAAGTTGATATGGGTGAGACTACCCATTGCCATTGTTGCGTTTGCATGGTCAACTTATGGTAAGTGTTTAGACAAATAAATGACCGTCATCATCCTCATACAAAAAATGATATAGCATCAGTGGGTTTCATGTCGGAAAGTGATATTCATTTACAGAATCGTAGAGCTTTAGCGGTAAGTTGGTTATGATGAAATATAAACAAAAACAATAAACTAAAATATGTTGTATACAAAAGGTGTATCCTTTATTTTTATTTTATTTCATTATTGCATGGCTCGTGATAGTATCATAGTATTATTATAAACAGAGAGAAAAAAAATCAAATAAAATTACAAAGGAAAGACAAAGGAAAGGAATTAGAAGCATAAAAAGGGGTATATTATTAGGTTTAATGTGTATAGAAAGCAGAAAAAAAAAAATTAATGGCCTTGTTGGTGCAAGTGGGTGGCTAATTCTGCATAGAATTCAAAACGATCAAATTCTTTGCCTTGATCTGTTTTACTTGTTCTTAATCTGTATGGAACGTAGCTAAATTGGGGGGAGAAAAGAATTAGATGAAATGTACTTTTTGCATACTTTGTGTATTTATATTACCTTTTCCCACTCAGGTCCCAATGATCGGCTTGGATGGTTTTGACATAGGTACCCCATTTGGCACTATCGATGCTTACCATGCCGTCATTATCACCCTCTTTATCATACACCAATTTCCAAGGCACTCCAAGCAACGAAGACCACGCAGGCAGCTGAGCAGCAGCACCATATGAATAGTAACTGACGTTAGGATCATCAGGTGTATTTGGGTTAAAGTAATCGTTACAGAAATCCGTGGTGAGATGAGCATAGGCGGGTTCGTCAAACCACTCAACCATCTTATCTAGCGCCGGTTTCAAGGTAGGTGTAGGCACCGTGGTGTAGTTTGTAAGGCCTGTGTATTTTGGACAAGTAAGTGAAAGCGTTGCATCTCCCTCGTGACGCATGGTGTTTCTTTTAGTGGACATGGCTGTGCCAAAAGTTGGCCATGATATGCATTCTGTCTGTGTCTTCCCCAAAAGTGCTTTTTCTACAATTGCTGATGAGACCCCCACGCCCACATGATCACGAAACCAATCCATGACAGGAGAACCACGATGGGGTGTACAAATGGTGGTGAGTGATTGGACTTGGTAAGGTTTATCTTTTATATTAGCCAATAAGTGTCGGCAATCAAGTCCACCCTATATGAGTTTTAATTTAGATTGGCAACACTTTTTTTTGATTTATTAATATTTTTTTACCATTGAATGAGCAACAAAGTTCACTTTTGCATTTTTGCCGCCAACGATGGATTTGAGAATGGTATGAAGCGCCTGAGATCGTTCCCAGATACTGCCTGCTTGGGGCACTTTTGTGATGATAACTCGACATCCAAGTTTTGCAAGCGTCTCCTCAATCCCACTCCAGTAATGAACCTGCAGTGCAGGAAAGTCGGGTCCACGGACATCAAATCCAAAAAGTCCATGGCAAAGCACAATAGGCTCTCGTGGAGCCCTATAGTGAGGTGTGATTGGGCCACTGTGAGATTGCTTTTTTAGCTTGTCTGCTTTTGCCTTTGCTCTTTTTCTTTTTTCAACCACTACTTTTGGGCTGGTAAAGAAGTTTTCTGTGCATAGTGCAGGTTGTCTCGCAGGATAGATGATGTTGAGTGGAGTTTTTTCTACCACTGGTGGTTTTGATTCCTTCTTTTTTACTGTGATTAGCTTTTGTTGTGCTTGTGTTAATAACGTAGCGAACGAGCTTGTATTTGATGAGATTGAATGATGCAGATAATTGCATAGAGTGTAGTAAATTGAAATTGAAACCATAATTTATTTTGTACAAGTAATGAATGTGTTTATATGTGTGCGTGTGAAAAAAAACAAGAAAAAAAAAAGAGAAAGAGAAGGAAGAAAGAGAGTGAGATACACCTGCTGCTTTATTTAAAGCCGTTCTCTGGCTCTCCCTCCTATTTTCGGCGTTCTTTAAATTTATATTGGCTGACCCCAACGCCCCTTTTCGTCCTTTATTAACTTTGGGGTGTGCCAAGTCAATCTTGACACTTGACATTTTTTTTACTAATAATAATTCTATTGCTGTTCCATTTATTTAAATAAATGAACCCATTGTTTCAATAATGTTTGCAATAAATCTTCTATATAGATTATTACAATTTAATATATATTATAAGCTTATTTTACATTTATTGTTGTTACGCACTATGTATACCTTATTTCTTCATCAAGCGAAATTCATGCCAATTTTCAAAAGAGTCATGTGGTTTAAATCACGGGTTGTTACATGTGTCCAAATAAATTAAGGCAAGTAAAACTTCCCACATAATCCACAGTTTGTGGGCTGACGGATAAGGCAAGTGAAGTACAAACGTGGTGAATTTTAAACCAATACTTTTCATTAATTGTTACACACAATACATGAAAAATGCCTTTTCCACTTATTCCTCCAAAGGAAAAGTGACCTCATTGGAACTGCGCGGCAGTAGCCACTCGATTAGACTTTGAGCGCTTCCGAACTGTGGCTTTCGATCCATGTACCTATCTCTTGTTATATACAACATTTTAGAACCTGTTTCTACAAAGTTTCATTGTTCATTTTCTGTAATTTAATGTTGGACTGATCTTTTCTTTTTCTGAAAATTGAAACATGACCAAACGTTCCCAACTGCTCTCTGTTTTGCATTCATTTTGATATCTAAATTGCCTCTACCGTTGGCCTTTTATATTAGAATGCACTTACAAATATCAGTACAGAAGATTGCATAGCATGAGATATAGGTCTAATATTAACCAACTTATATATTGTTTATATTATTCATTATCATTAAAAACAATCCCTTATTACACCCCGCAATGCTACAAGGGTATTTAATGCGAAGGAATTGGCGACAACATACGTTTTATATTGCACCTCAAAAACTGAAATTCTTCCCATTTCCATTTGCTTCCCGAATCTGGGGTACCGTATTAAAATATTAACCAAAAATAACTTTTATGTAAAATACCAAACCCCAAAAAAAAAATACAACTTTTGTGGCATCCATAGAATGCAGTTGGTTATTACATTATATATATGAGAAAAAGTTTCTACACGTACGTAAAGTCGCCTTTTAGTTTGGTGCTGAAAAAAAAAAAAATAAGATTTAAAATCAATATATTTTTTTCAGGCACATTTAATCACCCTCATATTTTGAATTTGGGACTAACACCGAAAACAATCATCGATGTTTATTTCATGGGAATTTTTTAAATATCTTGCTAATGATGTTATAAAACTAATATACTTCTCTTCCAGAAGAACCTCGATTATTACATCATATTCACCTTGTTTAAGAAATTGATAGGTTGTACAAGCTGTCAGTATCATTTTTTCTCTTAAATTAACTGCACAAATAGAACATGAATAAGATATTCCAGAAGAGAACCGTCTCGACTCACTTTGATAAAATAGATTAACATATACTCCCTCCTTGATGGTGTTAAATGTCTTTTTAATATTTTTATCATCAACGTTATAGTAAAATGGAAATTAATCTGTGCCGTTCACAAACCAATGAGATTTCTGTATTGTCATATCTTCCTTTATTTATACAGGCTCTCTTTTTCTTAATTAGTTGTGGTTTAACTTTCAGATATAAGCGTGTTCCTTTCCTTTCATACTTTATGTGAATTGTATTTATGTTTTTTTTTTTAGTGAATAGGGCATAGCTCAGACACTAGACTCACTTTGAAACTTGTTCTTGTAGCTGAGCACTTTTTGATTCTATTCAGAAATCGCTTTACACCAGTTATGGTTAAAGGGGATTTTATATGAGAAATAAGGTGTTCTAAAGTTCAATAAATTAGAGCAGTCGCATTTAACGGAGTTTCATGGTACTTACCATCCGGATTAACTTTTGATGATACATGTTCATGCATCCTGCACTTTTTGTGCTCTTCTCAATGCTACAGGCCTTGAAAATATATCGCATCCATTTTTGATATAATCAACCAAAATGGATCTGATATTTAAAGCTGCGTTGAGATCTCGATTGAGGAACTATTAAAATAAAACTTAATCTCCTTTCAACACGATTTATATGGTATTAGTCTTACCAATGGCTTTCCATCAACTGAACACAGTTTACATTGCTTCAATGGATATACTGGCTTCTTGTACTCTATAAAATTGGGTTAATAACAATTCATCTTGGTTAATAAAAGTTGTCATTTTTTTATAACTAAAACTCACGTTTAAAGACTCGGTTAGGGCAAGCCTCATGGTTACCCAGCGGCTCACCTTCCTCATCATCAATACAATTTAGCCACTTCTTTCGAACCTTCTTTTTTCCATTGGGATGAGTAGACTCAGGTTTTTTTTAATTTCATTTTTCTATTGGAGGGAATGTCAGATGCATAAAATACTTACTTGTGGCTACAGCCGAATTTAGATCTTGTATAATAATTTTCAGCATACCCATGGCATTTATTACAAGTTATACTTGTTCTATACTCATCCACAAGAATAACCACGGCCTTAGAAGCGAGAACCCTCTGAAACTCCTAATAGTTTATGGTTGTTTAGTTTACTATACACTTCTTCCTTCCCTCCCCTCTCCCGTAATCCATCACAAATGACGTAGTCATTCGTGACTGCTAAGAAATGTGGAGTATTTAACGGATTTCTGCCGTTTCAGCTGATAAACCACAATAAAAAAGAGCCACACTCTTGCGTAATGAAAAAGAAAAAATCATATTTACAAAGCACTGACAAGGTATTTGCAAAGCAAACAGAATACAATGTTAAGTCTTCAAAAGGCATGTGGTTAAGGCATCCATAGCTAAACATCCTTTCTTTATTATCATTTGAGGATAAACCTATTTAAAATGAGAGAGAAAACCAAACAAAACACACAAACACACGCACTTGAAACGAGATAAACAAGTAATTTTAGATGAATAAATTTTTCATTTTAATTTTAAAAGGGGGGTCGGCGTCACTTTGCGGGTAGTGTAAGGCAAAGGACACCTGTGGATTCTAGAGATGGCAAGCCAGAGCTCCAGATTCCTGGCGGAAAAAATTAGATTAACAACGTGAGGGACAATGTCCCTCATTATAGTTGTTAAACTATAAAGAACAGATACTACACTTGATCTTAGCCAAAAGGCCTGAGAGGATAAGGTTTCATCGAGTTCCAAGATGGACGCCTTTTTATACTTTTTCAAGACGTGACTAGTTTATTAAAATTTGCATTCCGATCGTGACAGTGAAAAACGCATTGGACACTGTTGATTTATTATTGCATTTTTGGTCGTTTTACTTTTGAACCGATTTTGCTACTGCTAACAATGGAATATCTTCATATACTGAGCTGAAATCCATTCTTATACTTAACTCGCTGGTGAAATCAACTAGGAACGATCAAGAAAGCGTGGGAAATTAGATATGTCTATTAAAAGATGATAGACATTGGGTTGTCTAAACATTGATAGACGTCTTCGCTCTCCTGGCATATGAACACTTCAGAGTCATGAGAATAGTGGCAATGATACGACTTTGGATAGACTCTAAAATGGATAGAAATGCGATATCCCCTCCCCCTGATGGGCAATACATATACGTTCCTTGCAGAGTTAAAGTCGACTAGAAATCTAATGATGACAGCTGCTATTATAGATATCATCACCATCCTCTCCAATAGCTAACGCGAACAGAGCCATCTACATTAGTTGACTTTTTTGGGTAGAGCACACTGAGTCACTTTATCAACTCATCCAAACATCCTAGAACTATATAGAAAAGTCTTATCACCAAACCCTCACTGTGCCTTGTATGCTTATGCCATCATAATTGGATTGTTGCGAATCATGTTAAACTCAAATGGAAGAAAAAAAATCACAGTTACTCAGGTGGTTTTTAGCCAAGTGCCGTGTATGTTGTAACTAAATACTTGAGTAGAGAGTAAATAATGGGAAGCTGTTGAGTATGTGTGGTGAAGCCAATGCTGCGAAAAAAAGAAAGAAATAAGAATAAAGTATTTCATATCTGTACTCTTTAAGAAAAATATTTTATAGATACCAACTGTGATTAAATCACTTAATTATGTATTTAGAAAACATTAAAAGTACATCTCAAAAAGACACTTCTTGTACCATTAAAACTGATGCAAAAACGTAATGAACAGTTTTACTTGTTACAATTTTTCTTTAAATATAGAACGCCTCAAGTACGCGGATTCATAATTTAGCGCAAGTCACTTTCTTTAAGTTACTCTACCCTTTGAGGATCTGTCTCTAATTATTTAGATGATGATATAAAACACTTGGAGTTAATGTACACTAAACGGATCTTGAAAAAAATAACATAATAACTCTGACCAATAAAAAGCGATTACACACTGTGACAAATGTATATTTGGAATATCTTATTGAACAGCTATATTTTTTACATCTCTTTCTCTTTTCTTTTCCACTTTTAACAATAATGGCATCAACATCCGGTGTAGTTGCTCAGTCTGCATTCCAGAAATTCCTCAGCTCCCCAGCCGGTCCCAAGACCATCCACTTCTGGGCACCTGCCATGAAATGGGTACGTACACGATAAA
This sequence comes from Backusella psychrophila, assembly GCA_024139485.1. Taxonomy (NCBI): domain Eukaryota; kingdom Fungi; phylum Mucoromycota; class Mucoromycetes; order Mucorales; family Backusellaceae; genus Backusella; species Backusella psychrophila. Next base: position 13,272 of record VCJK01001559.1, on the reverse strand, counting down.
TGAAAATAAGAGAGGTAAAACTAATGTTATTTGTTTGTATAGTCTTTGGTTATTGCTGGTGTTGGAGATATGCAACGTCCTGCTGAAAAGTTGAGTTTGACTCAAAACCTTTGTACGTATTTAAAAAATAAATAAAAAAAGGGCAAAAGAAGGGGAAGAGGATACAGAGTATTAAATTCGTTTTCTTTTTGTATTTGTGTTTAGCTTTGATGTTGACTGGTCTTATCTGGTCTCGTTATTCCATGGTCATCACTCCCAAGAACTACTCATTATTTGCCGTTAACTGTTTTGTTTTTGGTACTAGTGTTATTCAGATGAGTCGTATTGTGAAGTAAGCCTATATTTATTTAAAGAGATGGTGTTTTTTTTTTAACTTTTGTCTCTTGTTCAATCCAGATATCGTATGTCAGATGAGTATAAGCAACAGCAAGTTTTGGAGGATAAGAAGGTCGCTGCATAAACAAACAGCCAAAAACAAAAACAAAAAAGAAAAGAAAATAGCCCCGTTTTTTCCCTATAAAATACCGCTCCTTTTCGCCCCATGGAGAAAATAGAATAAAAAAAATAGTTTAAAAAAACTTTTATTGGACAAAATCTTATCCGCCAAAAAAAGGTAGATTTAATTGTTTTTATTCCGGGTTTGCTTTTGGTATAAAGTAATGAAGTCCGGTAAATTACGAGTTCAAGGATAATAATCTACGAATACGATCTATAAGAAAAAAGAGGTATATTTTGCATAAAGGTAAATGTGATGTAGTTGAAGATGAAAAGAAGTCTGTGTGAGATACTTTTTCTTCTCTGGAACAATCATTAAGCTCAGTGTCCATTGGTTGAAAATTGGGGTAAACAACATATTCGAGGGCCCACTATTTACTAGTTGTAAAAGAAACGAGCGTAGAAATAGTTTCGAGTTTTTGGTTTATCCTTCATGGGTAGATAACCTTTCTTTGTAAATATGTACAAAGGGAACTGCTCGTACGTTTTTAAGTTGTTAGGATAATATGATTTTCCATTTCATTTTCCAACGTCATCGAATTTAGTATTTTACCCTTAAATTTTTTTGTTGGGTAAACAGCGTAAGCAACATACTACAACCTAAAAGTACATTTAAAAAAAAACCATTAAAGATCAAGCAATAACATCATAAACCGTTCATCCGAATTTCATATCATGCGCGAAAGGATGAACATCAACCTTTTGTTGCAATTTGTTTACCACTTTTTAAAACTCAATATATACGATTTTCCTTTATCTCGGAACTAGTTCTGCGCAATAGATTTTACTCTGCTAACAAAATGTAAACATTGGGAGTGGGATAGTTTATTGATTGAATTTGCTTTTTGTGTTTGGCTTTTCGTACTTTTTTTTTTTCTCTTGGTGGTTAAAAGCCATTTTCAGTCTATTTATAAAATGTGGGGGAAGGGGATATTTTTTTCCCAGGGAACAGGTTTTCAACGACATTGTGTAACACTTTGATTAAAAAAACCATAAAGATAAGTAAAGAATTTGTATCCTAGGTAATGCTGTAATTGTGAAAGCTAAAAAAAAATGCCGTTTATATGAAATATTAATTTCTTTTATAAGTACATGTTTAGCTGGAAGAGTACTTCTATAGACCATAGCAATCTAATAAAATCAAATACTTAAATTACACGAGAATATCTGCTCCGAAAAAGTCAATAAATAAGAGATAATTAGGATCTTAAAGCAAAAGATAAGACTTGATGTTATTTTTTTTTAAAACATCTTATTCAACCGATTGGGTTTTCATGGAAAGGGTCATTTAGTCATTCAAGATTTAGTATTTTTAATTTCTCTTTCAAACTATCAGAGAATAAATCCAATAATGAGACGTAGGTAGCGAATGCGGCGTCTTGCTTAATCCCCTTCGGGAAGAGATCATTATTTGACCTTATTTATTCATTGTAGAATAATATATATTCGTATATCCTCATTTTATTTCCCATTGTTTCTCTTAATAAGTAATTCGCTTTTTTTTTTTTTAAAGTTTACCATATAAACCAAAACCAAACATATATATTTTCTTGACAAGCCACTGTATTCGTTAAATTCTTGTAGCACTTTCAAAAAAAAGTCATGGGTTCACTTTTTACTAAAGGTAAAGGTGGAGAAATACATAGAGCGAAGTGATGAGATTTGAAAGGGAACCAATTCAAAGTTCAATGCAATCGCATTTTATGATAAATCATTCACCCCAAATTATATTTGATTTTAAGAACAAGATAAAGTTATAAAGTACAGGAAAAGAATATCTTATCCCATATATATTTTTTTATACAGATTATAAGTTATTTTTACATATCATTATCAATGGAATTTAAGCGTTCATTGATTATTTACATTGGCGAAAATCAAGTAGAATCAGATTGTTTATCCTCCGAGAAGCTTCCACCAAAGATAGATTCAGATGGATATGCCATCTCGTTATCACCATCCGGCGAAAAGACCTTGTTTTCACTCTCACTTGATTCCTCTTTTTCTACTTCCTGGCTTTGTTCGAAACGAAGACTGTCGTCATCAGGTGAAGCATCTGAATCATCAAATTGGATGAGAAAGCTATTTTGCATATTGTTCGGTACGGCGGCAACAGGATCACTTGCCATATGAATAAGATATGCATCCTCAAACGAAACGGAAGAATGCTGATCCATAATTGATCGAGGCGTAGTTGGTGATGCTGCATTTGCACTTGATGAAAGCCATTTTAAATTTGCTGGACTATTACCAATAGAATTTGAGGGTGAAAACGATGTTTGCATTGCATTGGATAAATTATCTAGAAATAGGATTAAAACATACATGAGTTGAACAAAGTCTCTATCATTTTTCTTTATTTGTATATTTACCTTCCAATTCAGCCAATGCATCATCCATATTCTCCTCAGCATTGTTATCAGCAATTCGGGTAGATGTCTTTTTAACGCGATCGATACGACTTGATATGGGCTCAGGCATACCCTTGAGCATGACGAGAGTTTTGGTTTGAGGAATCAGTCCTGCCTTTAATGTGCGTTCCAATTTGTCATCGTTAAATGTCTGGAAGCTAAACTGATGCTGTGTCCATAACGCTGGTTCATCCGGAATATAAGTTGTGATTTCTGCATTAGAAAGCCAGACCTTGGCACTGTGTTTATCAGGCTTTGTCTTGTTGTTATCCTTTTTCTTTTTCTGAGGTGAACCAAGTGGTGTATCTAACGACATACTGACTTGTTCCCAATCAGCATTACGGGCCACTCGCCACTCTGCAATATCTTCTTCTTTGACTGACAGGTCCACCTTTTCTATGATTCGACCGTTATCTCTCTTTTTTAATACCACCTTGACAACCCAACATCTATGTAGTGTCAAAATACCATCGGGATGGAACGAGTACATATCTTGATAGCCAAACTCATCATTCACCATCTTGGTGGAATCGTCATATTCTTCATCAAAGCCAAACATCAACGTATCATTCGACTTGTCGCTACTATTCCACTTTGGTGATGAGGCACGATTTTGATTTGGTAAATAAGAAGGGATCTGGCTCATACTGGAACCAAATGAGGAGAGCATCGAGCCAATATTGGTTGCTTGTTGTTTTATGGTATCAAGTGACGCAGATGGAGTGGACATATTTTTTTTGGGGGTGGGTAACCCAACAGAACCCATCTTGTTAAAGTTGGGCGTGTTTACCAAAAAAAGAGACTTTGGGGCGGACACAAACATTGAAGTAATCTTTGCATGTGGTTCACCATGCTGCTGAGTACGATTCACTTGCGTGGGGATCGACGAGGGATAGTGTGGAGGGGTTGGACCATAGTATCCTTGTGGTGTATAAGGGGAATTTCCAGCTTTCATCAGATCGTCATAAGAGGGTGCTGCATTAGCATCTGAAGGCATTTTTCTTCGTTGCTTAATTCTAATAACAGAGCTTAATGAAATAGCCTTTGTAGGATGCGACTTGTTGTAAAGTGGGTGGAAGACTGGATTGTTTACTTTGCCGTGCACATGACCGGCTATTTCAGGTTTACCGCCATATGGGTTAATTGCATAAACATGCGTAGTTCCTCTCGCTGTACTAACTGCACACCAAGTTGAATCAAGAGAAAACTGGCAATCCTCGACTTGGGCGTCTGTAAATCCCCGAGATAAGCTGTATAAATGAGAGACGTTTCCTTGGCCACTGTTTGTAAGAATTGAAAACACGTGGAAGGTATGTCCTTGTCTAGATGCAGATATAAGGAGTGTGCCTGCTTGGTTAAATGCCAGACAAGATAACGGGTGGGTATGTGGTCTAAAGTGAGCAACGATTGACGTAGAGAGATTACGATTTGGTGGCGTGGGTAATTTCTGTAGGTCACGAATCATGATCATTCCTGATGGCAACAATTTTTTACTGCTACTACTACCACCAACACTGCCACCAGCACCAACACTGCCACCAGCACCCATACTATTCACACCATTATTAAAAGTTTCAGGTTGTCTTGGTGAAGCACTGTTTCGTCTATTCGTTGGACTAGTGGCGTATATCTTTTCATTCTGACCATTATTGAAGTAATTGGACAAGGTAGAGTAACCTAGTTCACTCAGTGATTTTACACCACTTACTACTTCCTTGGCAATATCCTTGGCAGCTCCCTTTACGTCTTTATCGCCTTGAAGGACGCCACTAAATCCCAAACCTTTGTTTGTAAACGAAGACATGACTGGATCGGAGTTGAGCACGGGAGTATTAGTGGCGTAAGCGATAAATCGAGCGCCCAAGGTAAATATAGGACCATTCTCATGATAAACGTCAGTCAACGTGGTGTTTGGTTTAAAATCAGCAGCTGATATTATATGAAGTGAAGATCGATTGTGAGATAAACAGGCCTAAAAAGATGATGAAATAAAATATATGCATAATAATGATGATGGCATTAGTGAATGTAAGATGCATAAGGCATAAATAAATATACATGTAATTATATTTAACGTATAAACATAAACATATTTATATTTATATGTATATTTATATTTATATATAATTATAAATTTACTTACCAGTACAATGACCTTGTGGTTACTCTGGATACATGTGACTACCGTATCATCTTGATCATCAAAATCACTCATCTCCTTTACTATTTCCTGAGTCTGCAGCGAATAAAATCTAACTATGGACGCCTTTGATACTTCCTGGTGCGTTTCACTGCTTTCATTTGGTTCCTCTTGTTCCTTTTCAGATCTACAAAACATTCATTTTATAGATATGAATATACATACATGTCTTGGCCCTCTCACACACACACCACTTACACTATAGCCAACAAGGGACCTGCATTCTCCTCTTCATCCGTCTTTGATAAGCAGTGAATGTATGTAACTGATCCAAAACGGTCCTTATCTCTAACTGAGCATAATTCATGAACGTTATCTGGGTCCGTTACATCCCAAATTTGAAATCCATCGTTATAACCCATCAATAAACAATTCCTAACAACTTGATATTATTATATACGTCATACAAGGAGAGATCTCGATTCATTGTTCTTACCTCTTATCATTACGCAAGTGAAGTGTATCGAAAGCAGAGAAAAGCACGTTATCTGCTTCGTCCTCCTCATTCTCCTGCTCGCTTTCTTCGACAGGCAATGGCGGAGGAGGAGGAGGAGCATAGTAAGGATCCATGGGTGCTGCCATGTTTTGTCTTCTCTTGGATATATTCGACGTAACGTAAGAAGAAAGTCGTGATATTCCTGACGAGATCGATTCGAGTGATGTTGGGTCTCTATTTTTTATTATAAATATTTAAAATGCATGATATTATATAATCGACTAGAATAATAAATACTTTAAAAACTTTGGCTCGGCTCGAACTCCATTATAAGTTGATTCCATCTTGTTGAACTGAGATGAAGAAGAAATAAAATAAAAAAGATAAAAATAAGAAACCGTAAATTACGTTGAATTGGAGGAAAAAACAGAGATGAAACGAATATACAAGAATGAGCGATAAGAGTGAAAAATATAGATAACAAGTGATAATAAAATAAAAGCAATAAATAAAAGCAATAGAAGAAAAAAGAAAAAAAAAAGAGAAAAAGACAATGGTTTTGCATAAATCCAATCTGTTCATAACTATTACCACTTTTCCAGTGGTCAAGTCACATGGCTCAAGTCACATTGTAGTAGCAACGAATTATGTTGGAGAAAATATTTTTCCCCTTGAAAGAGTACCGGAAAAACATTTCAATGTACGGCTGCTGTAAATGACCAATGGATGATCCTCTTTACTTGTGAGTAAACATTGATTCTACGCTCTTATTTGTTCCTTTTAAATACCTTCACCTTTTTTTTGTCTTTCCTTTTTCCTTTTTACTTCTTTCTTCAACTTAAACTTTCCTTTTTTTTATTTTAAATATCATGCCAGAGTCGACTAGTAGCAAGACAAAGGAAACCGCTGTTGGTTTTGTGATTGGTGGCCTTGCAGCATGTGGTGCTGTTACATTCACTAATCCCTGGGAGGTAAAGTTCATCAGGAACATAATTTTTTTTTCTTGGTGCTATCTGTTTCTGTACTTAAAATTAGAACGAAAATTCTGATTTTTTATTTTATTCTCGGCAACAAATGGTACTTTAGGTTGTAAAAACAAGACTTCAATTACAAGGTGAACTAGTCAAAGCTGGTACTTTGACCGAGGCTGCGCGACCATATCGTAACAGTTTCCAAGCATTAAAGGTTGTATTTCAGCACGAGGGCATGCGCGGTGCTCAGCGTGGTTTGAGCGTAGCTTATATTTATCAGGTGTGTCTCAATGGCAGTCGCTTGGGTCTTTATGAGCCCGTACACAAGACTGTCAACAAGAACTTCAATATTACCTCGGACAGTGGTAAGCTTATGTCTGGTGTTTTCTCGGGAGCATTTGCTGGTGTTGTAGGTGCAGTTTTAGGCTCGCCACTTTACCTTATCAAGACTCGTAGACAATCATTTTCTCCCGTATTTAGACAGATTGGGTATCAGCATGAGATGGGCTCGTCATTTAGTGCATTGTTGCAGATCTATCGTAGTGAAGGTGTGAGGGGCTTATATAGAGGCGCAGACGCTGCAATGATGAGAGCAGGTGTTGGATCGGCAGTTCAAATGCCAACATACATGATTGGAAAGGAAATTCTTATGAATAAATTGGGTATGCCTGATTCCTTCAGCACACACTTTGCTACCTCCATGTTCACTGGTGTGTTGGTGTGTCTGGCAATGAATCCATTTGATGTCATTTCTACCCGTATGTATAACCAAGGTGTCGATGCCTCGGGTAAAGGTGTGCTTTATAAGGGTCCCGGAGACTGCTTTGTTAAGATTGTCAAGATTGAAGGTGTTCGTGGTCTTTACAAGGGATTCCTCGCTCATTATCTTCGTATTGGGTAAGTTGGCTGGATAAAGGGGGGTGGATATATATATATGTGTGTGTGTGGGGTTGATAAACATGACTAATGACATTTATCCATTGTGATTTGTGATTTATATATAGTCCTCATACCATGCTTATGTTTGTGTTTATGGAGCAACTGAAAAAGATGTACAGCAAGCATTTAGCATAAATTTATCTTATTATATATTTTTTTGTTTTTTTTTTGTAATCCGTTACTTTTATTATGTTATAGACTATATTATTAATACACATGTATCTTAAAAAAAATAGACTTTAAAAAAAAAAACAATCTACGCTTTGTGTTACACACAAATGACTTATTTAATCATCCAATGAAATGTCTTGAATTATTGCTCACCCAGATTTTCATATTTGCTATGCCGGAGAAACAATTGCGCAATATCTATACATTGTGAATGGATAATTTCCGTCGATGGCGTGCGTACAGACAATCCCAAAATGATATGTAATCTACATTTAGTATAAAAAAAATAGAAAAAAAATAGAAAAAGGTCTTTGTTCTTTACCTTCTTCCCTTTTTTTTTTTTCTACATCAATTCACCATGTTCGCTTCAGTAGCACTTGTTGCTTCTCTTGTAAAAAACAAAGCCTTTCCAACAAACGACTTTCAAAAGGCTCAATCTGTAGATATTTCTCCTGAGCTTGTCAAAGCCGTCACCGCTGACTTGAAGAAGGAACTTGATGCTGCATCTGATAGTGAAAGTACAACAACCATTGTAGATGAAGACAACACCATTCTTCTCGAGTCTCAGGTCAAATCATCCATTGAATACCTCTTCGCCAACCCACAGACTCGTCTCATCGATGCCAACCATGCCATCGACTATGTGGCTTATGGCCTCTCTGATTTGGTCTTTGTCTATCCTGGCTCCGCATCTGGTTATTTGGGACAGGATCTTAACCAATGGGATGCTCGCAATGTTCAGGGTCAGCTTGTAAAGATTGTCGAGATGGAGACTCGTTCTGGTGCCCTTCAGGCTGTTCAGGGTGCTCTCGCTGCCGACAGCACCAAGACCATCTCTGTCCTTGCCTCTTCTCAGGCCCTTTTGTCCATGATCCCCAACTTGCATGCTTTGGCTGCTGACCGTCAACCTGTTGTCTTCCATGTTGCTGCTCAGTCCATCGATCAAGATTTGGTTGCCTCTGCCAACGTCGACGCTGTTCTTGCTGCCCGTAACTCTGGTGCCATCTTGTTGTCCTCTTCTAACGCACAGGAAGCCCATGATGTCTCTATTGCTGCTCACTTGTTGGCTCGTGCTGTTGGTTTGCCCGTCATTCACTTCTTCAACGGCATTGCTGCCTCCAAGGAGATTCAGAATGTCAACTTGGCCAGTTATAGCCAGTTGGCTCAGTTGTCTGCTACTGTTCAAGCTGCCAAGCCTGCCTTTGGTGAAGCCTATGCTACTGTCAAGTCTGTCTTGAGCCAATTCAACTACAAGCCTTTTGAATATACCGGTGCTGAAGCTCCCGAGACTGTCTTGGTGACCTTGAGTGCTTCAAAATCCTCCGCTGTTGAACAGGCCGTCACTCGTGCTGCCACACTCCTCAATGCCAGTGTCGGTCTTTTGAGTGTTCGTGCTTTCCGTCCTTGGTCTGAGGCCGATTTCATTGCTGCTTTGCCTTCATCTACTCGTCGTGTTGTTGTTTTGGAACAGGGTGCTGGTCTCTATGCTTTCAACGGTCCTCTCTATCTTGAGATTGCTGCTTCTATCCGCTTTGGTCCTCTTGCCCGTGACCAGCGTCCTCGCCTTGTTAGCGCTCAAGCTGTCGAGCTCTCTCACATCCATGCCACACACATTCCTTCCCTCTTGAAGGAGGCTGAACATGAAACCTTCATCAACTTGGCTGCTGAGCCTTTCACTGTTGCCGTTTCTGATGAAACCCTTGCCTTGGAAAAGAGCGATGCTGCTTGGAACGCCATCTTCTGGGATGTCAATGAAAACGGTGTTGCTGGTACCCATGCTGCTCACTTGTCTCAAGGTTCTGTCACTGCCCGTGTCACTCGTGATGCTTACCATGTTGGAGGTACCGTCACTCATACCCGTGTCACTCAAGGTCTTGGTAAGGCTCAATACATTGCTATCCAGGATGTCTCTGTTGCCAAGGAATACAACACATTGTCTGAAGCTGCCAAGGATGTTACCATCTTGCTTAACGGTAGCTGGAAGCACGGTGATGATCTTGAGGCTGTCTTGTCCAATGAATTCAAGTTTGGTTTGACCGAGTTGGCCGCTCAATTGTATACTTTGGATGGTAGCCGTATTGCTCAAGAAGCTGGTTTGAACAAAAAGTCTACTCACCTTGTTTGGGAAGCCGCTTTCTTGATCTTGGGTAAGAAGCTTTCTGCTACTGAGGCTGCTTCTCGTTTGGTTGGTCTTTACAAGGAGGTTCAGGTTGAGAAGCAATCTCTCAAGGCTCTTGTTGCTCAGGTCACTGATGCTGTTGCCAAGGAATTGACCGCTGTTGAATTACTTCCCCCTTGGACCATCTTGGAATTGAGTGATGACGTCTTGCCTACCTTGCCTGTTGACCGTCTTGTCGGTGAAGAAGAGGAATTGGATGATGCTGTCACTACTGTCGGTGATGAAGAGGAAGGTGCTGGTGCTGAGTCAGGTAAATGGCACAAGGCTGCCTGGCAATTGATGTTCAATGAAGCCTATCAAACCGAAAAGGCTGTCCGTCCTGATCTTCACGAATCCAACTTTGTCATCAAGGTTTCCGAGAACAGACGTTTGACTCCTAACAACTATGACCGTAACGTTTTCCATCTTGAGTTTGATACCACTGGTTCTGGTCTCAAGTATGAATTGGGTGATGCTCTTGGTGTCCACGGTCACAACCACTATGGTGATGTTGAGGACTTCTTGAACTGGTATGGTTTGAATGGTAACGATGTTGTTTCTGTAAAGAATGGTGAAACTGGTACCCAGGAGGTCCGTACCGTCTTCCAATTGTTCTCTCAGACTTTGGATATCTTTGGTCGTCCTTCCAAGAAGTTTTATGAAGCTTTGGCTGAATTTGCTACCGAGCCCAAGGAACGTGAGCAACTCTTGTTCTTGATTTCTCCTGAAGGCAAGGAAGAATTCAAGCAGCGTGTTGATGATACCGCCACTTATGAAGAACTTTTGCGTGAGTTTACCTCTGCCAAGCCTAGCGTTGAAGCTCTTGCTCAGATCATTGCTCCTATCAAGCCTCGTCATTACTCCATTGCCTCTTCTCAAAAGATGTTCAACAATGCTGTCCACTTGCTTATTGTCGCTGTTGATTGGGACAACAAGGCTGGTAAGAAGCGTTATGGTCAATGTACTCGCTACCTCACCGACTTGAAGCTTGGCCAGGAAGTCACTGTTTCCATCAAGCCTTCCGTCATGAAGTTGCCTCCTCTTGACTCTCAACCTGTCATCATGGCTGGTCTTGGTACTGGTATGGCTCCTTTCCGTGCTTTCATCCAGGAACGTTACTTGGCCAAGCAGGCTGGTAAGAAGGTTGGTCCTGTTGTCCTTTACTTTGGTTCTCGTCACCGCTCCATGGAATATCTCTATGGTGAAGAATTGGAAGCTTATCATGCTGATGGTGTCCTCTCTCATATGGGCTTGGCTTTCTCTCGTGATCAAAATGATAAGATCTATATCCAGCACAAGATGAAGGAAGATGCTCAAATGTTGGCTGATTACTTGTTGAACCAGAAGGGTCACTTCTACTTGTGTGGTCCTACTTGGCCCGTTCCCGATGTCAAGGATGCTGTTGTCTTTGGTCTTAACAAGGTTGGTGGTCTTGATGTTGCCAAGGCTTCTGCTTTGATTGAAGAATGGAAGGAGAAGGAGTCTTATATCCTTGAAGTTTATTAAATTGTATTTTACTTTGCTTTACACTATTTAATTTATAAAAATAAAATAAAATTATATCTTAGACCTATTACATAAACTATTTATTATTATTATTATTATCATTATTGATGGTGTTTATTATGAATATATTATTTTCAAATATGCAAAATAATAATGAGATACAGAAAGTCAGAAGTTATTCGAGGGTCTTACCAGCAGATTCATCAGTATCAGTGCTCGTTTAACCGCCATTATTAAAAGCACCTTCAGCACCAACAGCACTACCAGCACTACCAGCACTACCAGTAACATTGCCAGCAGCTTTAGTAACAGTACCAACAATACCGCTATCTGTTAAACCAGTAGCTTCTCTTTTTTGAAAGCTCACTTGATCCTCATGTGAATCCTGAACCGGTCGGACAGAAGCACTCTGTGAGGCAAAAGCAAGAACAGAAAAGGCAGCGGTGATAAGAGTTATAAAACGCATGTTCTACTTGGTGATAAAAAATAAATAGAGATAAAAGTATGTTATAGAACTGTTAATTCTGCTTTTATATTTTTAAGTTTATGTAGCCCCCCTCACTTTTAGTATAAGATCCGCGAAAATTTTCTTCGCAGCTACTACTTGTTTTTATTATTCTTTTGATAAAACTTAGTTCCTACCCCTACATTACTGCTTACTTTTACAGTTATTTGTTATTGACTTTTGACTCTATGACTCAATGTAATCTATTAATGTTAATAGAATGCATTATATCACATTCATCTTCAAGTGAAACACATTCAAGATGAATACCATTCCTGGTATGACTGATGAAGTAAAATATACGATGTCACCTTTGATATGGTATTTTGATGATTAGATATCTCAAGCAGGATAACTTGATATGGATAATATTCAACAGCATTTCTAAGTTTTGTTAAGATAACTCTATTCCATTTTGGCATCTGTCCAAGCAAAAAAATAAAGAAACATCAAAATTATACTTTAGATATAATCGAGGCGATGGAAAGCAGTACCACTAGGAAATGCGATCCAATTCAAATCAAGCAAAAAACATTTTTGCTTTGTATTGCTTGAATGGTAATATGAGTTCAAATAGTGAAATCGCACTGTAATGTACTTAAGCCTAACTCCTGCCTAGTTCTATAAGAGGTTATACAATATAACCTGGTTATTGGAATAATGTTTTTTTTTTGAGAGTGTTCCAAATAATAGCCAATACAGACGCTGATATCAGATTAAGTTGTTGTATTCCAAATATAGGAGTATATTCCACTATCACCTTTTCACAACTTGGTATTCTAATATCTAGATCTAACTGAACATATATTACCACGTATGGAAATATAGATATCTTGATATTGATTCATCTCCATATAGCTTTATTCCTGCAGTCCTTACAGGATTGAGTAAGAATCTCGCAATCTGCTCCCTTATGATCACATTTGTATAAAAATACCCTAGGAAGAAGTTGTATTGGAGCTTCAGTTATCTTTGAATAAAATAAATACACTTCGTTCTCAGCAGAATCTTTATTGTTACCGTAATATATTTATCTAAAAATTAGAAGTGACAATGGTAAAGGAATATCTTTAAAGTCAATTAAAAGCTCAAATTCGGTGTTTTAATTGATATCATGTCTCCACTTGCTATCTTTGATCAAAGGAATATGGATTTTATTGAGTATATTATATTTAAATGTATTAATGAGTAATAAGGTATAGAGAGTCAAATTATATTCAAAGAATCTTTTTTTACAAAGAGATTAATTAATATCAGTGTTTGCTTAACTGGCAGAATCACTATTAACACTTTATTCAGCCTCAGCACCAGCACCAGCATCAGAAGGAGCATTATAAGGAACACTATGATCATCAGGAGCATACATACTACCAATAAGGCGACCAAGATTAACTTGTCTTTTTGAAAGCTGACTTAGTTCTCTATGTGAATCCTGAACTGGTAGAGCAGATGCACTCTGTGAGACAAAAGCAAGAACAGA
>VCJK01001558.1:89780-101407 GCA_024139485.1 Backusella psychrophila | reverse complement strand
TTTTTTTTTTTTTTTTTTACTTTTCTATCGTATTTAAACTGATGATTATAAGCCTGAAACTCCTCTTGTAAAGAAAAACAAAAAAGAAGGGGTCATGGGAGGGAATTTGTGAGGCGATACAAAAAAAAGATCAACCTTTATAATTATACTCACTTCTGTTTCCCCCTTGGTTATCTTGAATTAGGAGGAAACTGAGCCTTCTAAACCTAATATTATATGCTGATAGAAACGCCTCCTCCTGTGTGTTTCCAAAACAAAAGCTGAGGAGTTCGTATTCTACATGTGCAGAATTTTTGTAGCGAGTGAATACTCTATAGAATGAAGTTGATGCTGTTGTATAATTAACTATAATTGAGTCTTCAAATGAAAGTAGATCGCGTTTACAACCTGCCCTTTCTTTTTTGAAAGAAAGTCGCAATAGATTATATTAATGATATAATGCGGTGGAAAGAAAAATAAAAAACACCTGGTTTGTTTTATAAGATCATAATCTTATGACGATGCCGAGTGTCAATAATTATTAGATTAAATAAGTGTGGCTTACCAAATATAATCATTTATCCTTTATTTTATTTTGTTCTATACTCAGTTTTTGAAGAAGAATAGGTACTGCAGCCCAAATTATTACATAATATAACTATAATCGATATCATATAAGCTCTCTCATCTTGTTACAGTTATGACCATTATTCTCGGTAATACATCACCACAGTGGCTTGAGAAACATAATCATTGTTTCAGCTATTATACATTACTTTTCATTGAATCAAATACTCCTATAACTCAAGTACATTAAAAAAGGTACAGAAGGATTTTACTTTGCTAAAGTTAAATAAACATGTGCGTAGATCCTTTTTTTTTTTTTCTCCCATAAAATTGAGCATGTAATCAATAAAATCAAATTATTGTTAAACAAAAAAAAAGCCTTGGCCTTTTCACTATTCCAAAAACGTTTTCTTTCTTGTTTTATATGTATAAAATAAGAAAATGCAGGTACTTTTTCCTCCTAGATATAGACTTTCTTTTTCTTGGGTTTCTCCTCTTTGTTATCTTGCTTATCATGTAGAATATTGAAAGTACTAGCCTTCAACTATGCGAAAGGCTAAGTTTTTGATAGTTAAACTACAATAAATAAAAGGCTAGACGAACTGATACAAAAATATAATGACAGAACTGTCATCTTCGGTATAAACAGTATAAGAATAGAAATAAGGGTGTAATTCTTTTTAAAAAGAAAAGAAAGAAAAGTTTTTCAATTCCATACATATTTACCTGTATAGACAAAGTCACTGCATTATACTGGTTTTATTTTTCATATTATATATTTGAATCGGATAATACTGAATGGTTTACTCTATCAGAAGCTTTTGATTTAAAAGAAAGGGCTAGAAACTCGAGATTAAGGCTGAGATATAACTACTCTTGTTTACACTTAATACCAACTGAATCTCAAGTAAACTAAGAGATCAGGTTTTATACGAAAGCAAATGCAAGGGAAAAAAAATAAAAAAAGGTCGTTCTATTTTTATTGTTTTAAACAAAATATCACTTAATAATATGGATATCTAGTATAGTTCAAATTACGTATATTATATAGATATAGTGTCATTTAATCATGAAATGTATAACAAACATAATGAAAATACGAATATAAAACGTGTTTCATTGTTCGAACAAGATTGAGTTTTGTTTATTGTTATAGTTAATTGAACTGATGATCTTCTTGATCGACAAACACAGCTGCCAACAATAGTAAAAAGGGGGGTTAAATCAAAATAAATGCAGCAAAAGTAAACAACAGGTATATATCAGCGCTTCAGTTTATATTCTGCAATATGAAAATCTTGCAATGTTTTTTTCTTTCTTTACATTCTGAGCATAAAGTACACTACGTGATCATTTTCAAATACCTCATGCTTGAGTTTTACTGTTTCCAAAACCTCACAGCATACACATTGTATGTACCCCTGTGACTTCAAGATAAGGGCTTGAAAAAAGAGACTGAGGAAAGGATTTCTACAAAAATAATGGCTTTACTGTATTGGATGCAACAATTCGCGCGACTAAACAAGAAAATGTTACTACTACTCAGCGTACTGTATAACAAGCAGAGGTAGAAGGAAAACACACAGAAATAGACTTTAAAAGAGCATTAGGTTTCCACACTATACAATGGTCTTCACTAGTATAATGATAAAAGGTTGCTGGTTTACGAGAGAGATCCTGCTACCAACACTGTCGATGTCAATACAGTGGGCTTTGAAGTCAGGTGACATGGAAAATTAATTATAGCAGCCCAATTTGTGACGAAATACTTCACATATTTTTTTTATTATTATTTTTTGTTATTCAACTTCAACATATCAGTCTCTATCTTACAATGTTTGGAGTAAAAGATTTTGTTGGAAAGCCAGCGCCACCAAACTATGTTGCTGGTCTTGGCCGTGGTGCTACTGGTTTCACTACACGTTCAGATATCGGTCCAGCAAGAGAGTCAGGCGGAGAAACGTATGTACTAGTCAGATATACAATAAAGCGGTAGTAACTATAAACTTACTTATTTACTTATCTTTAGCGATCCTTCAAAAGTACAGGCTAAGGAGGGAGAAGAAGACGAAGAACGTTATCAGGATCCTGATAATGAGGTTGGTTTGTTTTCTTCAGCACCCTACGAAGAGGACGATGAAGAAGCAGATCGAGTTTGGGATATGATCGATGCCAAAATGGATGAACGTCGTAAAGCACGCAGAGAAGCACGCGAACGCGAAGAGCTGGCAAGATATCGTTTAGAACGACCCAAAATCTCCCAGCAGTTTGTTGATTTGAAACGTCAGCTTTCCACGATTGAGGATTCGGAATGGGCAGCCATTCCCGAAGTGGGAGATTTGGTTGGTAAAAACAGAAAGCGCAGCAAAGCACCAGAGCGCTTCACACCCATGCCCGATACATTAATAACAGCAGCAAAGGAGAAATCACAATATGAGACAACTTTGGATGAAACTGAACAAAAACTAGGTGGAATCGGATCTACACTGGGAGATAATAGCGACGGCATGATGACCAACTTTCGTGAAATCGGTCAGGCAAGAGATAAAGTGCTTGGATTGAAATTGGACCAGGTTTCCGATTCTGTGTCTGGAAAAACTACCATCGACCCTAAAGGCTATTTGACGGATTTGAACAGTGTAGTAGTGAAAAGTGATGCGGAAATTGGTGACATCAAAAAGGCACGTCTGTTGTTAAACTCAGTTATTACCACAAATCCAAAGCACGCACCTGGTTGGATTGCTGCAGCCCGTTTAGAAGAAGTGGCTGGAAGACCTGTTCACGCCAGAAACACAATTGCAAAGGGCTGTGAACAATGTCCAAAGAATGAGGATGTTTGGTTGGAAGCTGCTCGCTTGAATACAGTAGACAATGCAAAGATTATTCTTGGTGATGCTGTAAGACATTTACCACAGTCAGTTAAAATTTGGCTTAAAGCGGTTTCTTTAGAAACAGACAACAAAGCAAAGAAGAAGGTACTTCGTCGTTCGCTTGAATTTATTCCAAACTCTGTGAAACTTTGGCGTGCTGCGGTTAATATGGAAGAGAATCCTGACGATGCAAAGGTATTGTTGTCCCGTGCTGTTGAATTGGTGCCATTGAGTGTCGATCTTTGGTTGGCTCTTGCTCGTCTTGAATCGTACGAAAATGCTCAAAAGGTACTTAATAAAGCCCGTGCTGCCATTCCTTCAAGTCACGAGATCTGGATTGCCGCTGCTCGTCTTCAAGAAGAAAACAACAAGCCTGAAATGGTGGATCGTATCATTGCTATGGCAACAAAGGCTCTTTCCCAATCAGGTGTGGTTTTGGATCGTGACCAATGGATCGAAGAAGCAGAGAAATGCGAAAAGAATGGCTCTGTGCTGACTTGTCAGGCCATTGTTAGAGCAACTATTGGTGAAGGAGTCGAGGAAGAAGATAGAAAGTCAACTTGGATGGATGATGCTGAAAGCTGTGTTGCCCATGGTGCGATTGAAACAGCACGAGCGATTTATGCCCATGCCCTTAGAGTCTTCCCAGGAAAGCCATCTATTTGGCAGCAGGCTGCCTATCTTGAAAAAAGCCATGGTACATCTGCAAGTTTGGAAGAGTTGTTGCAACGTGCAGTCAAATACTGTCCTCAAGCTGAAGTATTATGGCTTATGGGTGCCAAAGAGAAATGGCTTGCTGGAGATGTCGAGAATGCTCGTGCAATTTTGGCTGAAGCTTTCCGTGCCAATCCAAATAGTGAACAAATTTGGCTGGCTGCTGTCAAGGTCGAAAGCGAAAGTAATGAACACGAACGTGCACGAAAATTGCTCGAATTGGCAAGAAAGGAATCTGGAACCGAGCGTGTGTGGATGAAATCAGTCATGTTGGAGAGACAAATGAAGGATTACGAATACTGCAACACCTTATTGGATGAAGCACTTGAATTGTTCCCTACTTTTGATAAATTATGGATGATTAAGGGTCAACTCGAGGATGCACAAGGAAATACCACAAAGGCACGAGAAATATACAACAAGGCTGTCAAAAACTGTCCAAAGAGCGTTATACTTTGGATTTTATTGGCCCTCTTGGAAGAAAAACTTGGTATGGTAACAAAGGCCCGTGCATCGCTGGAAAAGGCTCGCTTTACAAATCCCAAAAATCCAGAACTTTGGGTCCAGGCAATTCGCATTGAAAAACGCAATGATAATATAAGTGCAGCAAAATCACTGGCAGCAAAGGCCCTACAGGAATGCCCATCATCGGGTACTATCTGGACAGAAGTTATATTCATGGAAGCAAGACCTCAGCGTAAGGCTCGTAGTGTAGATGCTCTCAAGAAGTGTGAACATGATCCTATTGTCGTTACAACGGTGGCCCGTCTCTTCTGGGCAGATCGTAAAATTGAAAAGGCAAGAAATTGGTTCCAAAAAGCAGTACAAATTGACCCAGATCAGGGCGACTCCTTTGCTTGGTGGTACAAGTTTGAACTCCAACATGGCAATCCTGAACAACAACAACTGGTTGTAAAGAGATGTGTTCTTGCTGAACCTCGCCATGGTGAATCCTGGCAAGCTGTTGCCAAAAACGTTGATAATGTTGGTAAAAAGACAGAAAATATATTGAAGATATGCTCGGATAATTTAGAAATGGTGAAATAAGTGATTGTAGACAAAAGAAACAATAAAAATTAAATAAAAATAAAAATACATTATCAAGCATCTTGTTACAAAAATAATAGGAATATTTTTATTTTTATTTTTTTTAAAAAAAGAAGTGCACGATTATGGGTTACATGAATTCGTGTAGAGTGAAATGTTCTATGAGTTTGTCTAATCCTCTTCAGAAGCAGCGCTACTTGTACTAGCTGGCTTAGTGGCCTGCGATATGCTGGCTTCTGAAGCACTTGCAACGGAAGGCTCAGGAGCCTGTGATAGAGCTGCTTCTGAAGCGCTTGCAACGGAAGACTCGGGGGTCTGTGATGGAGCTGCTTCTGAAGCGCTTGCAACGGAAGGCTCAGGAGTCTGTGATGGAGCTGCTTCTGAAGCGCTTGCAACGGAAGACTCGGGGGTCTGTGATGGAGCTGCTTCTGAAGCGGTGGTTACGACAGATCCAGTAGTTTGAGGTGCTAAAGAAGATTTGCTGCTTGGTTCATCTGCATAGACTGTAAGAACCACAGTACTGATCACAGTAGAATAGGATTTAAATGATCTTGTAGCTGCACGCAAGCTAGAAGTTGCTGTAGATGTTGCATTTGTACTGACTGGTGTATCTTTGAAGTTCATGAACAAATAATTTAAAAAATGATTAGCAAGTTATTCGGTGTGCCTCTTGATCACCCAAAATTACCTTCACTGTCATAGTTAATGCTTGTACTATTATTTGTCTCAGCATCCAAGGCATTGTCATTTGTCTCATCTTCGTTGTTATTTTCGTTATCTTCATCAGCATCGTCGCTATCATCACCATTATCATTTTTGGTGTTATTTACATCTCTATCATTATGCTCATCTTTATCTTCGACTTGATTTTGACTACTGTTATCACTGCTATTGATTGGAACAGAAGAGTTCTTACCATGAGATGAATCTAAATTTGGACCAACGTTAGTAAAGAAATATTAATTTACCATTGGACTTGATCGTATGTATTTTTAATATTTACCAGTTTCAAGAACTGTAGCATTGGTGTTTGTGCTGTTTCCTTCAGAAGAAGAGTGCTCAATTGGTGGTGGTGGTGGTGGTGGTGGTAAATAGTCTCCTTCCACATTAACGTTATCCTCACCGTCAATACCAGTAATTAACCTGATGGCACCACTGCCTTCACCATAAGGACTTGTAGCCTTGATTGTGATGATATGAGTTCCTTTACCTAGACCAAAAACACCTTGGCTGAAATGGGAGTCACCAATAGCATGTCTAGGAGTTCTTGCAAAGCCATGGATATCACGTAAAAGCTCAACAGTGCTTGTTCTACCGATCCAAAGTCTATTATCATAAATATCAAAATGATCTCCTTTATTTTTGTAATCAGTCACTTGAAACTGTGCTGGTTCATCAAGAGACACAATAAAAGTTTGACCAGCATAAACGCTATCGCCTTTCCAATTGAATTCTTTAAAGGTGGTAGTGAGAGGTAAAAGTCCCTCACTCGTATCCATAGACTCCATGTTATCAAACAGAGGGACACTTGCAGCATTAATACCCTTTGGATTTGCGAGGAATATGCTGGCAATAGCAAAAGTAAGACCTAATGTACGTGTAAATAACATCTTTGAGATAGAAGATTATGATTTGCAAGGATACCGTCCCTGAATACAGCCTTTATATACTTGTTTCAAATATTGATTCGAATAGAATACTTGATCGTTCGGCTGGATTAATTTTGAAGAATACGTTATTCTTCTATTTTTTTTTTCGTTTTCGAATTTTGAGAAGCATGAAATCGCTTTTACCGATCTTTGTCAATAAATCTATTTTAGTAGTGTGATAAATTAAACGTGCATGAAGAATAATTATAATTACAGCAGCAAGGGATACCCTTTTTTTTATGAAAATAAATAAAAAGTAAGGCATAAATAAATGGCATTTGTTTGCCTCGGATGGGATGTCAAGTCATGGAGTAAATGAATTAACCCGACGTTTACCGGCTCTATTTTTTTTTTCTGGATTCTATACGCCGGCAAATGTTGAGCTACTGTATATAGGTAGCCAATCAACATTCTCTAACGTTGCTAAAAATAGTGCAAGACCGGAAAAGCAGCATGGGTGTAGAGCAAGAATAGTTTGGTAATTAACACAGACTCCTCTGAACTAACGGCGACACTTTTCCCGGACAACATTGACGCAGCGTTCCAACCGCAATCAGGAACAGATTCTTCTAATTATGGTATCGCCTCATTCTCTGAAAACATTGGATAGGCTCTTGTCTTTTTAGTATGATAGATCCTCTCGGAAATTGGCAGTGACAGTCATGCTTTTTTTGTTGCACGTTTTCTTACCTTTTTTTTTTTACACTTTTATAAAAGTATATTTCAACGGCAAAGGGCCTATTGTACTTACATGATTCGTTCGCTCACTTTCTTAGGCCCAATGCCATAACAATATCATCATTACATCATCCATATTACTTTTGGTTTAACGTCATTACGGCTCTAAAAATATGCTAATCCCCGCCTATGATCACAACTATAGAGTAAGTGTACAATGTAAATAACCGAATATTATAAAAAATAGATTGAAATTTGGACTACGAGATCCCACTATTATTACATTATTTTCGATATTTTATATAACCCCTTATAAAAGTAAACAATAAACAAGAAAAAAAAAAGGTAAAAGGTAAAAAGTATGCTATGTTTATAAAGTGTTGCTTATGTATATATCTTTATTCTTTTTTTTTTAAAAAAAAAGAAAAAAGCAAGCGTATGATGCTGCATGAGGATATTATTTACAGAGTCATTAAATTTGATTATTAAATCTATACTTTTTGATTAGCGTAATTTGTAATAGTGGATATAATTTCCTTTTGCCATTTTGGTGCGAATAAGAAGGATGCATGATCTAAATCTTTCATAAATACAGAGCTTATACCGTTATGGGTTAGATAGGTATCTACTCTTTTGGAGTCAATGATGTTGTCCTTTCCGGATAAATAAACTGTTGTGTTTTCTGGCATTTTTATCGAATGTGAATACGAATGCATATGGTGTGGCACTTTTGGCTTGACAAATAAAGCTGTTTGGAACCAATGAAAGTGTCGTGAAATGTAATAGGAGGTATAAAGCTCTGTTGAAGCAAAATGCTTTACAATACTCTGAGCGGCCGTCTCTGGGATTCTATACACAAAATTGTTACATCTATTAGAGAATATTAGAATATATATTATATAAAACATTTTGGTATAAACTTACACATCCTTATAATGTAGCATAAAGCAAATCGGGTCAATAAACACAACACCGGCAACATTTTCTGAGAGAAATTTTGTAACCCATGAAATTATAGAAGTGCCTAGAGAATGGCCTACAAAGACAACGCTATCAAACCCGTGACGATGAAGCATATTACGGATATCGTTCACTGTTTCTTGCATGGTTGGAATTTCTTCAACACAGTGCATAGAAACATACGGCAATTCAATAAAAAAGATGGGAGAATCTGTGCTTTGTAGGAGTTTTGGAATAAAAGTGAAATATGACATTATACCCACTCCAATACCATGTACAAATACAATGGGTTTTTTGCTTCTGTTTCCATCGCGGAACCAATATGATAATTTTTCCGGGGTATTTTCCTTAGGCAGTCGTTCATAAGGCCTTTCTTGGGAATCCATTGGTTCCCAAAGAGTAGATTTACGTTCAGGTCCATATTTATTCATTCTCCAGATAAATTGTAATAGGAATCCAAAAAGTGTTGAAAGGAGCATGATGCAGGCGTAGAATGCAAGTGGTCTATGAGTAGCGTTTACAGGATCGAGGTTAATACGATGAGAAATTATATCTTGATTATATCCAAGCTCAAAATGAACGTGAAATTCGCTTTCAAAGTGATTAATCATATATTGAAGTTCCTTGTTAATTGCATCATCCAGTAATACGTCTTCTAGTGGCAATGAAAAGAATGCCCATGCAACCCTACAAATTACACAAGAAAAAAAAATATTAGAAATGATGTAATGCATCCACGCATAAATGTGTTACCATTCTGCAACATTATCTCTGTAGATATTTTCAAGTTTTGGGTGTGATTTGGGATCGCCACTTAAAGTGAACCAACCTGGTAGCCAAGTCTCTGCCTCATCCACATTTTCCAAGCAAATCGAATAAAGTTCTCTTCGTTCTTTTGGACTGGGTTGAACAATAGGAAGAAGGTGTTGCATCCTATTTTTTGTGATATGGAAGAATAAATAAAACATGAGCTCGCAACCCAACCAGTAGTGGATAAATGTGTCAACTGAAGCGTGTATTGTAAATATTTTTTGATCGGTCATTGTAAAGTAGATATAATAAAGGAGAGCAAAAGGTGCAACTGAAAACTGAATTAGTGCAACAGCATTCACCATTACTCTCGTCAGAGAGGAGTCGGGTATCATTGTGTATCAATATTAAAATAGGTCAATTGAAAAATAATACGAGAAAAACAAAAAGTATAAAAGGATAAAATAAAAATAAATCGTATTTATAGCTTACACATATTGAAAAAACCCCAACCAGCAATAAAAAAAATCGGAGTGCTTGACAAATTAATGGGGGAAAGGAGATATGATGATATTGGATAAGCGAAATTGCCGGCAGCTTTTAAAACAACAGCTTTACTAATTCAAGAAGAGGATACATATTTGCGTGTTTGCATATAAATTAGCATTAAACTATTTTCAGCGTCGCGTCCTGTATAGAATAACATCATCAAAGATTTAATTAGATGAGTGACATAAAATACATTGAGACCTGTCAAGTGGAAAAAACATGTTTGCCGAGGACTTTCAATTAATGAAACTCTATTATTAAAAAGTTTTATTTCTCTTTGAATTAAATGCTGATATGGATATTAAATCATTTGGCTTTCTTTATCAGATATAAGCCTTATTTGTTTATTTATTGTCTTTTAACAAATTAATAATAGAGCCTCAACACCCCATCATTCTTGTTGATATTCAGGAGTTTTCAAATAATATGATTGGCAATTTTAAGTTAGGAGTATGAAACTGCAGTCCTGTTTTTTTTGGGTTAAAAGGGTCTTCATCCCCTTTTTTTCATGACAGTGATAGATTTTCCATGTAAATGAAACTTCTATTTTTTTCTTTATCTACCTAAAAAAAGCCATCTGGCCTAAAAAAAAAAAGCTAATGCGCTCTGAATAAGCATTTATTACTAATGACGTGACAGTATTGAGCATTTCTTAAATATATATATAAAACCAGTGATATAAAACAATGAGATCATGGCTTGATTTTTAGAATATGCAGCAACCTTTATAAATAAAGCTAAATCTCATATTATGACTAAAAAGATCACCTCACTTTTATTTTACAGAAAGACTTTTTTTTTCTTGAATCAAAGTGTTTATTATGGTTTTATCGGGGAAAAAAAAACATGTCTATGGGTGAATGTGATATATGCTTTGTAAAATATTAAAAGTGTGGTTATAAGGAAGGAATACGGTGTAGTATAAAAGTGCTAAAACAAAACACAGTGAAATGCACGGATTATCAATGTGGAGGGCTCCCAATGTGATTTCCAACTCGAACAAGAGTTTCGACAGCATTATCTGAATTATTAAGCAGATCGTGATCAAAGGAGATGGCATCTTTTTGGAATATAACTACAAGTGTAGATCCTCCAAATGCAAAATAACCCATTTCGTCTGTACGTTTAAGCTTACTTCCTACCTTGACAGTCATGATGATGGATCCAACTAGCATAGCACCTACGCATACTACTGCTACATTTCCAAACTCGTTAGATTCAATCATGATGACAGTTCGAGCGTTTTCACCAAATACATCAATTCTATATAATATAATTAGTGTCCATCCATATTAAATCAAATGTGTAGCTTACGTTGTTCTGATAGCCATTGGGTTTACAGTAAAGTACTGACCAGAAATATGCTTTATGCTTGTGACGACGCCATCAACAGGCGAGTGAAATCTATTGCTAAAATTAGCATCATCTTTTAAAAGTACAACAAAAAAAAAAGCCCTGAAATAAGTCACCTACCGATGATAATCCTGAGGGGCAAGGCGAAGGACTGATAGAGAGCCACCCTCAAATGATGATGCATAGTCATTATTACCCAGCAGCTTTTTAATACTAAAATCCAGTCCTTTTATCCATACTTTTGTTGCTTCATTCACAGTTTCAAAAGCTGTCATTCGACTGTCCGCTGGGCTCACAGCTACGGTAGGATCTTCTGGAGAATCTGGAGGTCTTGATCCGGGTTTCAACTTGCGATAAAAGAATTGGTTAAAAGTTCTGAAATTAGAAAGTGGCTCCAATACTTCATCCATCTGGATATTGTGAAACTTGATGAAGGCAGGTATTTCTCTTGCAGAGCTGCGAGAGTCAAATCGACGGCCCTGTCTGACAGTCAAATGAGCCAAGATTTTTT
>VCJK01001558.1:72095-89770 GCA_024139485.1 Backusella psychrophila | reverse complement strand
TTTTTTTTTTTTTTTTTTTTTTTTTAAATGCAACATGCCTGCTTTCGACTGTATTCCAGTTCTCATGCCCTTGTAAACTAAGCGCATACCGAGTCGAATATAAACACTCATATGCTCTTCAATAGTACGCCCGGTGCTTCTTTCATGAAGGAATATATTTGCGTTATCCTACACTATTGTTTAATTCAATTTTACGATCGAGCTTTTTGTAATAATTATAGAAAAATTCACCTTTCCGGGAGAGTATTTTCCATATCCTACTTTTCGTACAAGCTTTACAAACCATCTAAATGAAATAGATGGGCAATTTCTTGTTAAAAAAAAACAAACAAGCAAATAGATTGTATCTGTTTTGTTTTGTATTTTACCTTCTTTGAGCGTACGCTTCTGTAAAGAAATTTCCCATTAAAAATCTACCCACTGTAGTCCAATCATTTGCAACACAAGTGGCGACATGCGTCACAATATCCATTTGTGATCTTTGGGAAAGATTAGGGCGGTGGCATACGGGGCATTCTGTTAAACGAATTACTTTTTCTATCGCAAAAGAGTTTCTGCGGTATTTTCTGGAAAGAGCCGGTGAGCGAAATGGTAAAGACGTGGTCATGTCGTTTTCTTCTTCAATCAAAGCCTCAGCAAGATCGACATTGTCATTTGATAGTATAGATAATGGTTCTTCAGTAATAGGTGGCGTTGAATAGTCAAATTTGTCTCGGTCCAGAATGCTCAACGGTGAACTAAAGCCGCTTGTACTTGGTCTTCTCTCGTCGTACATTTCCAAATTAAAGCCATCAAACATGGATGTCCAGTTGTCTATATTATTATCATCATTCTCCTCGTCCTCATCTTCATCATCGTCCTCATCATCTTCATCGTCACAGTCGCTTTCATCATGTATGTCATGGGTATTACCATCTTGGTGTACGTTTCCTGGTTCGGTAAATCCTTGAGCAAAAGTATCGGCTGGAAAAACTTCCAAGCCAAGACTATGGCTAAGACCAGTATTCTTTGAATAAGGCTCTTGAAGACCCAGAGTACTTTCTGCAAGCATTTGTTCCTCTAAACACTCAACAATTTGATTTATGGTCAGCTCCTCCAATTCGTTCCTTGGGTCCTTATTATAGCGTCTCCAAAATGTGTCAATAGTAGACTCAGTTATTGTAGAACCAATTGTTTCCAGCATAGACTGGACCTCTAGCCTATTCATAGAGCCTGTCGAGTCAACATCATACGCCTTCAAAAGTGCCCTCCAGAAGAGTTTACGAATTTCGTTATACGGCATGAATTTAGCGCGGATATTTAAAACTGGTTTTTTATCTTTGTATCTTTCAGATTTTATCATTTGTAAAGGCAGTTTATAGCGATCCATATCATGGTCAATCATGTCGGTCAAATTATCTGAACTAGAGGCATTTTTCGACTGTCTTTGCTGCGACTGAGTAATGATATCAGTGATTGGAATTTGATGCCAAGCAACCAAATCATTTCCCGAAAAATTCTCCCTATCGTACACTGTAAATTTTAAATGGTATTTTTCTTCATTGTGGCGTACATGAAAAAAGAGCTTTTGATTCCACACAGGATTAAGGTTGTGACGCACGACACTTGTTTTAAAGGTAGTAGAGCCGTACGAAACAACTACAAAGGGGTCCATATCGAAGCTAGTGCGAGTTACTATTTATTATGTAAAACATTTTCATGTTGAGCACATTTAACTGGTACAGATAAACATTGCAACTTACAGTTCTTTACGGGCGGTAAATCATGAGCATTCGATACCTCTAAAAACACAACACCTACTACATCCGAGTGAAACCTTGCCAAAATCTCCTTGCTATTCTTTTTCTTACGGTGAAGCTTCTTTATTGGTTTCTTGTTTACAGTGTCCAAATTGGGAGAAGATGCATATCTGTCAGTTGAATACTTTGTTTGCTTTTTAAGACCAAAATGGTTGTCCATATCAGAGTTTTGAGGACTATTTGAGCAACTTGCTCGTGGCATATGTGAACCTATTTCGGGTGGTAACGACGAGCTCAATATTGCAGGTGTGGGTGGATCGCTGTATGAATTGGACATTTGTCTCGAATCTCGACGATTAGACTTTAGCTTTTGCCACATGTACTTTATACGATGATTTGTTGAATGATCTTGGTCAGACTGGTCCGACCCAAACCCGGACTTGTCTTTGACAGCCGTCAACCGACCAATGTTGTCATACGATAGTGCACGTCTTTGTATACTTGATATTGGTTTGTTATTCTTGTTGTTATTACTACTGGTGCTCTGGCTACCGTAGTTTGTTTGGCTAGAGCGTTTCATAGAGAGAGAAGAAAGTGACAAAACAAAAAGAAAAAAGAAAAAAGAAGAAAAAAAGAAGAAGAGCAATAAAAAGTAACATTATTAATGACCTCCGGCGCTTCAATTTGAGTTTATTGTTTTTTCAGTTCACAACAACACAATAAAAAAAGCTCGTATCAAAACTCATCAGGATGTAACAAAAGGACATTTACTGTTTATTTTATTTACTAAACTTGATCATCACCGAATTCTCCCTCCAAGCCTGGTTCTAAAAGTGCAGCATGAGTCAACACGATAAGGGCAGCAGCACCAAGTAGCCAGAAAATGACGCCAGTTACACCCGAAAATAACAATAGGAATATTGACACACAGATGCATCCAATATAAAGCGAAGATGCAGATATTGTCACACCTGCAAAACCAAGTGGGCCATCCAATCGAGAAATAACAAGGAAGCTTAGGAGAATAAACCCAATTGTAAGCAACACCCACAAATTAGTGAAACTAAAAAAAAATAACAATAAGAAACCACACGTGTTATTTATTCGCAACCAGTATCACTTACATGCAATAAAGTGATAATATAAGGATAATCAGAAAATAATTCGCTGAGAAATACTTGAGGTTATAACTATATCAAGTTTATATGTCAATAACACTTTATTTAATAATAATGATAATACTACTTACTTCCAACGTTTATTGATTTCTGAAAAGGAGCTGGTGAAGCTTAGTCTGTGTCTATCAAAAAACTCGCCAAGTGGTCTGAGATTAGCCAGACGCTGTTCACGTATTCTGTGTAAAAAGGCAAAGCGCGATTCATAGGCAGGTGGTGATGCAGCGGCATCAGCCTCAACATAGGGCGATTGTGAGTCATTAGCGAGAAGTGGTGCTGACATTGTTCTTGATTGATGTGCAAGGTACAACTATGGAAGAAAGCCGTCTCATTTTCTATTTATAAAAAGTCATGATTTTTAAAATATCTCTTGGCTGCCTTGGCTCGTATTTTGGAACCCAGACTATTCAACTTTTCTGGAATGTATGATGAGATTGGCAAACTTGAATCTTTACAGCCAACATATCGCAAATGCAAGCGAGAATAAGTGAATCTATCTCTTGTTAGATCATGTATCTTTATATTCCTCTATTTCTCTCTCACTTTTATATCTTCATTATCCCGCATTTTTTCTTATACTAATTCATTTATGGCAATGTGACCATTCTGGCGAAACACACACACACACACACACACTAGTCTTGCCATGGTCGTGGTACAACTGTATGCATTTAAATATATAATTCAACAAATCAAGTCATTTTGAATACCAAGTACACATCATTTAACTTGCGGATTCAACCATTTTATATACAATAAATCTGTATATTACAAATTTACTTGGCTTCTCTCAAGTCTTTTTTCTTGTATTGGTACAAGCATTTCTTCAAGAGATGTCATATGTGCTTGAATTTTCCCTAATATTAATAAGAAGAAGAAGTAGTGATTATATAATGTGATCTGTTTTAATTCTATCCATCTGGTCTTTAGTACTCCTTCTATTTCTTCCATTCATGAATTGTAGTATATGCTTATTCAATAGCAAAGCTTTGAAAGCATAACCTAGTGAAGCACAATTGCCTACGGATAAATATATGGAGAATACATTGATACGTAGAATATGATTGGCCTTCGGTGATTGTGGCAAAACAGAAAATATATGTAATTTTAAAATAGCGCCATCATTTTCAACAAAGGGTTTTCATTTTAGTGCTTCTATTTCCCTTTTTTCTTTCTCCCTTCCTTTACATTTTCTTTTTCATATCAACTTTTTTTGGTTATAATGGAAAAGAAGGCCAATACAATTCAACCAATATTTACACTTTATGACGCTATAACAGACTCTCCCGTTTTTCGAACCAATGTAATTCGCTATGATCAGCAATTGGAACATCTCGAACATTGGCTCGATTCCTTTTCACGTCAACTCAAACTCTATACCGAAAAACTAAACAGTAGATATCAAGATATAATTGTGATTTTTTATATCCAGTAAATTCATTCTTGTTTGCTTGTATTAGAATTGAATTTGGAAACCGAACTGGTCTGTCAAAAAGCAATTCCTGAAGGATTAGATGAAACTTTATTAGGTAAAAATATATAAAATATAAACGGAATGAAAAGGGCAGCCGATTATTGGATTTGGATTTTCGGTTATATTAGTTTAACCTTAATTTCATCATATTTTAGATCCACATTTTACTGGAGGTGTCATGAAATGCTTTTCAGACACTTTACAGTCAAGTCTTACTTTTAAAGCCAAATTAGTAAGTACCCATATGTGTAGCACAAACCAAATGGAATGCTCAACATTACCAAAAACAGATATCTAGCCTCGAGGAAAGCCTGATCTCACCTTTGCAGCAGTTTGTAAAGACCAATCTGAAGGACTTTAAGGTATGCTGCTGATGCAAATTTTCATGCATCATGCTCATTTGACAAATTTTGGTTTTTTTTTTTTGGTTTCTTTTTTGGGATATAGAATTTCAGAAAATTACACGAGAAAGCATTGGATCGATATGAAAGCCAATTGGCAAAATACAGTGCATTGAGTAAAACAAAGGAGCCATCAGCTATTCGTGAAGAGGCTTTCAGACTTTTTGAGGCCAGGAAAAACTATGTTCGTTTATCTGGTCAACAAGTTTTACGTGTTTTGAATTTCCGCTCTTCGCTTGAACACTGTTTGATTGAACGGTTTTCTGCAGCAACCATTGCCCACAAAGAGTTTTATAGTGATGTTCAGGTCTGGGCTAATTTGGATGCTGCAATTGCCTATTGGAAAGAGTGGTTGGTGGATGTAAGTTTGTTTTATTTTAAAACTGGAGTGACATGTGCATCTTTACTTAGTGTCTGTGTGCGTACATGTGAATTTAGGATAAAGCCACTTGTTTGTATCAGTTGAGCAAACAACAAATAGCCCGTAAGCGACTTGAGGATGAGTATATCAATCTGACAGCACCTGATCACAGTCTTACAAAATACGTGCCGCCACCACCTGTTGATAAAAATAAGATTGATTTTACCAATTCAAAGTGGGGCTACTTATTTGTAAGAGTATCTCGACACAACTGGGTGAGAAGATGGGTTTACTTGCACGGGGGCTACATTGGAAAGTGCCACGTCGATTCCAAGCACAAACCTTCTATCACAAGAGAGAGTAAATTCCGATTGGAAGATTGCCAAGTTTCCCTTTCGCCAGATACAGACAGAAGATTTTGTTTTGAGATTACACAAACCAAACAGCAAATCTCCACCGTTTTCCAAGCCGAAACCGAGGACGAAAAGCACGCATGGATCTCAACTTTCAACACAAATAAAGAATTGGTAAAGAAGGACAAGAGTTACCAGTCGAGAAAAACTAGCAGTGGTAGTGGTAAAGGCTTATCTGGATTCAAGAGATTCCCGTCAATTATCAAATCTAAATCAAATGCAACAACTTCACAAGTATCGGCAGATACGATAATGAATTCACCATCAACATCTTCTTCTCCTGGAAGCGATTCTTCGTCATCTGTTTATTCAAATACATCAAATATAAGCATGAACGGATCTTATTCACACTTGATATCATCAGCTTCAATTAATATATCAGATGATCAAAGTCCCTCTATTGTTATGGTGTCTACGACCCCAGATGCCGAAGCCTCGCTTTCAAATTCATCTTCGCTTACTCCTTTACTGGTTTGGGAAGCAGCAAAGATAGAAGCTGACAATGCTTCTAAAACTAATATAAATCAGTTACCATCTTCATCTTGGGGTATCCCATTGGCCCTTGTACCAGCAATGTCCTTGGTGTCTATAGATGAAGTATCGAGTTATACTTCATCAACTACATCCAAGTCGGCATTGGCAAATGGGGCTAGAACTATTTGGCCAGCCAGTCCTATGTTGATTGACATGCCTGTTGTGGAGGGTATAAGTGGATATACAGAAAAAATGGGTAAGGAAAACCAGGAACTACGATGCTTATTTGGTGGTGTGGA
This sequence comes from Backusella psychrophila, assembly GCA_024139485.1. NCBI lineage: Eukaryota > Fungi > Mucoromycota > Mucoromycetes > Mucorales > Backusellaceae > Backusella > Backusella psychrophila. Next base: position 83,434 of record VCJK01001558.1, on the reverse strand, counting down.
TTCAAACGAAATTGTTCTTGATGGTAAAGTACACGAAATAAAGTTATGATATTGTATATGTGCATTGACTTTTTTTTTTTCTTTTTTGGTAATACCAATATAGCATTTGTATGTTGTCTCAGACAAAAGCCTCAATCCCCATCATTAACAGTTAAAGAAATTGAAAATTCGAAATCAGTGGTCAACACACCCATTGTGGATATGTACGAGAACGAACTTGTACAAGAGTTGACGCAAAAGGGTCTAGAATCTCCTTCTCAATATGGATATGCTTATACTGGCAGAGGATTTGTTACACAAGAAAGCTTTTGGTTTTATAGTTGTGTGCTGATGTCCTGTATCAATTCCGTAAGTATACACACACTATATCTGTTAAAAACTTTACTTAATTTTTTTCTTTTAATTAGGTGGCAGTACGACTAAGAGATATTGATAATGTATCCATCATCAAGGACATATCGCTAAACAAGGCATTGGGTTCAAAAGCAACTGAGATGAATTCTGATCTGGCTATTTCAATCACCTTGATTCCTGGTGCCAAAAGTGATATAAAAGAGCCCTTGATCTTTGGTACATTAACAGACAATATTGAAGCAGTTGTGGAGAAACTCAAATTTGCTGTTGATAATGCAAAGAGCGATGAAGTAAGTATAATGTATAGAGGGTGGTCAACTTTAAACCAACTAAAACATGAATATAGCCTATGCAAATTAGAAATATCTTTAGCAAGATGCAAACACTGACCAGCACAAAGACATTACAAAAGAAAATTGTCTTGGATATGCCTTCAACTTTTTCAAAGGCCTTATCTCCAGTTAAATCAGACGATACTATTGTTGTCTCATCAGCCCCAGTGTCCAAGAGACCACATGCATCTACTGTAGGTGCTGATAATAGACCACACACGGTAGGCATGGTAAAGCAGCTATCGACAGCACAAAGACCAAGAGGCGAATCAGAGCCAATGGCGACTATACTACCTGTAAAGATCATAAAGGAACCAGTTAAATATGTAGACCGTAGGTTAAACCCCTTGTCATATTCAATGTCACAAATTAACGAACGAGACACTAAATGTAATATTTAAATTGTATTAGCTGATGCACCACCTAGCCATATAGAAGCCCCTGAGGGCATGGTGGACTGTGGTTGTGACGATCATCTTGACAAGCAAGATATTCAATTGAACTTGCCTATATCAGCAAAACGACTCTATGAACTTTTATTTTCTGATGAACAAACTGCTACACCTTCAACAGATGGAGGTGTTTGGAATGATAAAACTGCTGCAATTGAGGGACATGGTATGAACAATTCTTTTTTTAAAAGAGCCACATCTTGGTGTTAACATGTATAATAGACCTTTCTGCAACGAAATGGGAAACCATTGATGGAAAGTCCCAGCGTACCCTCAAGTATTGGATGCCAGTTGCAAACCCCATTGGTACGTTACAAGTTAATAGTATTATAGACTAGATATTCATTTGAAAAAAAAAAATTACTCTAGTGCGTATGAAGGAAGCCGAGGTCGTGGAACAACAAATTTTAATTAATAAAGAGGATTATGTGTAAGTAATAACTAAAGCCAGAGGGGAGAGCTTTTTTGTTTCATGAAATTCATCATATTAACATCTATTTATCTATATAGTCGCTATACTGTACAAATCTCAACAAAAACAGCAGCACTTCCCTATGCTGATGCATTTATACCATCTGTACGTTATTGTATAACATGGGTCAGTGCGTCCGAGTGTCAATTAACCTGTTATCTTGGTGTTAGATGGGTGAAGAGCGTACTTGTTAGAGGTAAGACGACTATAATTGATTTTAGTTTTTTAAAAAAAAAGAAAATACTAACGAATTATAATAATATCGATAAATAGCAATTGTAACAAGAGCAGCGTTGAAGGGTATGGCAGATAGTGTAGGCGTATTCGGTCCAATTCTGGAAAGAGAGGCAAAGAGAATACACGATTCTGTAGAAGAAACAAGATTAAATAGAAAGAAGGCATCAAATATGGTTGTTGTGTCAACTAATGTCGATTCTTCTACATCCAATCCCGAGATGACCTTGGTTCGAGAAGAAGAAACCGAAGTGTCAAACATTACGATAGTCGAGCCTGAAGAAGACACCAGTCTAAAGGCCTCGCTTGACTTTTTAAAACCAAGATCTACAAAGTCTCCTGTTCATCCCGTTGAGAAATCGATTACACCATCAAAGACTGCACCTCAAATAAAAAAGACGTCGCTACCTGTTGATAACAAATCTATGGATGCAAAAACAACCCAAAATCGACCAAAGTTAGCCAAAAGGTCTTCAAAGCAAAGAATGTCGACCAACACAAGCCAGAGCTCTACATCGTGGATATCTACTGTAAAGGAATATGCGCCAACGGTCTCTTGGATATCTTTAGCAACATATGTCTTCCTTGGATTAACCGTTTATATGACATGGACTTGGTTCCGGTCTACTTCTAAGACGCTTGAACGTGCAACGAACGCAATTAATAATAACCAAATGGATGTACCTCTTAGGACAGAGAAAAAATCTGTGGCTCGTTCAGTCTATCTTCGAGATCTTGAAAAAGGTTTCCTGTCAGCCTCCATCCGACCACCCTATGTTGATTCCCAAAGGTATATGTGATATTTTTTTAAAAGACTTGTTGCCATCTCCAACATTAACATAATATGACTTTTTAGTTACACATTTTTCTTACAATCAAGAAATGGCATATCCGGAAATGATGTAGACAAATCCAACGAAATAATTAGCACACAATGGTATAATGTTGAACATTATAGATTAGCATTAGACCTAGAAGTGAGCCGTGAAAGGATAGCTATGCTGAGACACGATATGTTGACCATCTTTCAGATTTTGAACAAATTGGATGTCCAATTGGTTGAAAGTGAATATACAAACTGGTTACTCGACACGCGCTTGAAATGCAAATACTACCCTCAGTTATCTGAAGATGATGCTAGATCAGAAAATAGAAGTAGTCTCTGTAACGATGTCAAGTCTCAACTTCATAAATTATTCTAAATTAATATTCAATCCCTATTTTACATTCCTTATCTTTGCTCTCTCTTTAAAACTTGAAGAAGGAGAGAGCAAAAAAAAAAAAAATCGATAATAACCAACACTCCTTTCTATTACTATTTAATACTATTTATCCGTCCTTCCTTCACTTTGTATTTGTAATAAAATATAGATTAATTTATTTGGTTTAGATCTTTTGAAATTGTATAGAGAACCTCCCCATTATATATATATATCATAAATTAAATATTATTTATTAAAATAGTCTATTATCCTAATATTTGAGTCCAAAAGGAAGTGCTTTATCATCCAAGGCAGCAATCACATTATCTACACACATGTCACCCATTGTTTCACGAGCTTCGATGGTAGCACTTCCGATATGAGGAAGAATGACACAGTTATCCAACTTGAAAAGTGGATGATCTGTAGGCAAAGGCTCAGGTGTTGTTACATCCAAACCAGCACCGGCAATGAGATTTTCCTGAAGGGCAGAAACTATCCATTTGCTTTAATAAAATTTTCTAAAAAAGTAAACTTTTAATAACTCACCAAGACCGTCCTGGTCAACGACACCACCACGAGCACTGTTTACAAAAATCTGTATATCAATTAGTGTGAGTTTTAAAATCATTCCATGTCACAAAAGATAAGTTACCGCGTTTTTCTTCATCTTGCTGAAAGCGTCATAATTAAAGACCTCTTTTGTTTCAGGAGTTAAAGCGCAACAGGCAACGACGAAATCAGACTCAGTCAAGAGCTCGTCAAAAGAAACAAAGTCAGCGCCCATGGACTCTTTTAATTCGGGTTTTTCCTTTCTGCCCCAATACACAACACGAGTAATACCGAATGCCTTCAAGCGCTCGGCCACTGCCTGTCCAATGCGACCCATTCCAACAACGCCTATCCCAGATGTACATGTGTGTTACTATTTTGTTGCATCTTTTTCCTCTCTTTTTTGTTTTTTTTACCAAGTGTTTTGTTTTTGAATTGATATCCACAAAGCCAATCAGGGCGCCATTCTCTCCACTTGAATTATAACCTTATTTAGATTATTTTGGGTGAGGTTGCAGTGAATAGATGAACTTACCTCACCAGTTGCAGCTGCACGAGTACCTGCCTTCATTTTTCTAGCAGCAGCCAAAGTAAGTAAAACGGTAAGATCTGCCGTTGCATCTGTCAAAACATCAGGGGTGTATCCAATTTTGACGTTATTTTGACGAGCTGTCTGGAGGTCGATATGATCATATCCAACACTCAGGGTAGTAATGACTTTGAGCTGAGGACCTATTTAAAAAAAGAGGGGAAGGGGATACAATATCGTGTTTAGAATATGGGTACCTTTACATAAAATACGATATTACCAGCAGCTTCGATCAACTCTTTATCAATCTTATCAGAAAGCATACAAATCAGACCTTCGGCACCTATAGTAGCTTTTTTTTTAGTATACATGCTCCCCCCTTCACGTTAAAAACAAATACCCTTGATATCCTTTAAAAGAGTTTCACGTGGCATGGAGCTGTCCTGAGGCCATTGAATCAAATCGAATCCTTGTTTCTCGAGTCTCTCCTGACTTTCTTTAAGTAACAGGCGTGTGGCCAGTACCTTTTTTCCTCCCACAAAGGCAGAAGAGTGAAAGCTTGACTTGAAACCTTGTCTCAAAAGAGTGGGTGTGCTTCTAGCGATACTACTGAACAACATGAGAAAAAGATGTGATATCGAAAAGAAAAGGAAAAATATAATGAAGAAAAAAAAATATACCCTAAATAAAAAAAATGATTTTATATCAATAAGCTCGACCACTCACAAGTTTTGTCCCCAAGTTTATTGTAACATCAAAAATGAAACTCAGGTGTGATTGTTACACGTAAAAACACATTCATGTCAAACTAATCAAATAGAAAAACATGCATTTCGTTCATCACCATGTGTATTTTCATTTTATTTATTAACAACTTCAAAAAAAATGTTTTTGAGACTACATGTGCCTTTTTTTTTTTAAGTGTTGATTCAGGGATGTTTAATCTTTAAGTTTCTGAAGTGGCCACTCATAATTTTCATGAGCAAGTCTTTCAACACCATACTTGGCAACGAAATCATTCAATTTATCGGGTCCACGAGATCCATATTTGTAGGGTTCTGGTTTGATCTTGTCATTCTCAATTTTATGAAGCACAGGCGTGAATATCTTCCATGAAGCCTCTAGCTCATCATCTCTAACAAAATTGGAATGATCGCCTCGCATGACGTCCAAAATCAGAGTTTCATACGCCTCTGGCACTTTCAGGTTCTTGTATCGGGATCGATAGGTCAGATCAAGCTCTGTAATCATTGTTTCTGTTGAATAGCCGGGTGATCTAATGTTAAATTTAACATACATGGCCTCACCAGGCTGTACATGGAATACCAATTCATTTCTGGCCACTTCGTGGAAGAGACTGCCTGGTAATTTCTTGAACTGCAGACGGATCTCCACCTTGGCGCTATCAAGCGCTTTTCCTGCTTTAAGGATAAAGGGGACACCGTCCCAGCGTTCGTTATCGACCCATAGGACTGTAGCTGCAAAAGTAGGGCATAGACTGCCTTCTGGAACGGTTTTATCGTCAAGATAGCCTGGCTTATCTCCATTTGAAACATACTGACCAAGCAATGTGTCTTCCATTTGTATCGGTCTTGTGCATCTCAATACTTTTACTTTCTCATCACGGATAGCTTCAGCGTCACAAGAGACGGGTCTTTCCATGGTAACCAATGTAAATAACTGTAAAAGATCTTTGATTGTTGTGATGTATTAATCATAAAGAGCGAAATCCTTTGTCTCTCCCATCCTTATTTTTTTTTTGGGGTGCTACTTACGGTTTTGCATTACGTCACGAATGATACCAAACTCATTAAAGTATCCACCACGACCCTCAGTACCAAAAGGCTCTTTCAATATGATTTGAACAGAATCAATATGATAGGCGTTCCAGGAAGGATTAAAGATTGAATTGGCGAATCGAACTGTCAAAATATTCTTGGCGAGTTCTTTACCCAAGTAATGGTCGATTCGAAAAACCTAAAGAAAATAGATGGATTCAGCTTTTTATGCAAACAATATATTTGTCATTTTCTTGTTACCTCTTCTTCTTTAAAGAGTTTTTTGATATCACCGAGCAACTCGGAGGCGCTTTCAAGATCCTTTCCAAAGGGTTTTTCGATAACGATTCCATTTATGCCTTCCTCGGTATAGACAAATTTTCTCAAGCCAGTAGCAACAGGTACAAAAACGCTGGGAGGCAAGGCCATATAAAACAATCTGTTCTTTTGTTCTTTGGAGAAACTTTGCTTCTCTTCCAGATCAGAGACATACTTATCAAGCTCCTTCCAAGAGTCGTCTTGATCATACTGGCCGCTCACATAGTGACAGAGTTTGAGAAAATCATCGACTTTGGCCTCATCGTCCGTCTTGATGTTTAGTTTTACATGCTTGTGAAACTCTGCACAATCCAACTTTGAGCGAGCATAGCCTACAATCTGGGTCTTTTCTGGTAAAAACCCATTTTGGAATAATGCAAAAAGTGCAGGAAATGTCTTTTTTTTTGCTAGATCGCCAGATGCACCAAGTACTATATATTTTATATAAACATTTTGTTTATTTATTTTTTATGCACACTTGGACACATTACCAACGATAGTGATGCCACCATGTAGTCTATTCTTTACGTCGTCTTTTAATTTCTGAGATGCTGACATTTCTTTTATTTTATTTTTTGCTTTTTTGTTGTTTTGTTTTTTGGGTTACAAAGGAATAAAGTGAATTTTTCTCGTAAAATGATGATTAAAATGGGAGACAAAAGATAAATCATGCAAATGTTTCGTCAAGTCTCATTATAGTTAGAACCTCTGGGTGCATTATCCAGTTAAACAACGATCATAAAAAAAAACCCTCGTAAAAATTTATTTCTCTCACTCTGATGGTCTTTTTTTTTATTAAAGTTGTATAAATAATATGTGCTCTAAGCCTCTAAAAGACTCATCAAAACAGCTTGTGTTTCAGCAATCTAAAAGAAAAATATAAGTCCCACTATACATTACATTTATTTATCTATACACTTTACCTCTAATGCCTGCTTCATCTCCAAATGGTGTCTAGCAGATTCGATCCAACCCTTGGCCAATCTCTTTGGCCAGCCACTTAATTGGTTTAATTCGCGTGTGGCATATTCCAAATTGTTTCTCTTCAAGTAATAGTCGGTGCGGGCCAAAACAGCTTCGACATCATCTCCCTTTACCAAGCCCGATTTTTTGAACATCAGATGCGACATGATGAAACTGATGATATGGGAACCGAATCCACCATCCTCAGGGACGAGCGATACCTGGCGAATTTCATCGGATACATCTTCAAAGCGAGTGGATAGCTCGGACATGGAGCTGACACCTTGTTGAGCCAATTCTTTAGGAATGACATTTAAAACTGTCTGGATCAACTTGTCGTTTTTGCTGCTGTTATCCAATGCCTTTAATTCGTCTACGAAAGGCTGGCTCTTACTCGATGCAAAGTTATCATGCAATGTGTTTAAGGCAACATGGATAACATGGTATTGGCGGGATCTGTCAAGAGCCTTTGCATTCTGAATGGTATACTCTTCCAATGCCTTGAAACGGGTAGAGATTTCATCCAATTTGACAAGACGGCTTGCTCTTTCTTGCTCAACCAACAACTTGACCTGTTTAATAAACTGACGCTGGAGCTCCTCGCCTTGCTCAGCAAGGGCATCAGCACGAGCCTGTTCCAAGCGCTCCTTTTGTTCGGTAAGGCTGGCTACTAATTGCTGAGCAAAAGATGTCTTCATTTCAGCACGTGTTTGCTCAAACTGATTCTTCAACTGTGCTTCTCTGGCAACGACGGAACTTGCACTCTGAGCATGTGCATTGGAAATGGCACTATGAGCCTCTACACGGAACTTTTCGAGACTTCCTTGAATCTTATCACCCTGAACAGCAAGTGCTTTAATCGATTTGAGAATATCATCCTGTTCAATATCAATGGCGATGAATTCCTTGTTCAACTTTTCAACCTGATCCTGAGCTTGCTGGATGATCTTGCGACCGAGGCCGGAAAGACCTGTTTCGTTCAAAATCGCAGCCAATTCGTAAACAATTTGTGAAAGCTCGCGTACAGTTGTATTTTCAGATGGAATAGGCTCGACGAGAATAGGATCGGGCTTCTCGATAGCGACAGCAATGACAGCTGGTTTTGCCTCCTTGTCTGAGGTCATGGTGGCAGTGGCTGTCTTGCTACCGGAAGTAGTGGTAGCTCGAGATGCTGTTGATTTTTCATTCGAGGGAGGTAAAACCTGAATCGTCTGTTTGCTGTCTGATTCAGGCTTTTGACCAACCAAGGACTGATATGTTTCTGTTGCATAATCCACGGCATTTGAGGTAGACTCTTGAATCTTTGTACCGTAACCCTTTGCAGCCGAAGCATAATCCTCGGCCTGTTTCTTCCAACCGTTTGCCTGACTGCGATAGCCATCTAAATCATGGTTTTTTCTAACATCATGGATGAATTCGACGGATTGTTGTCCACCAGGAACATATGTAACAAACACATCGCCAAAATCCTTATTCTCCGAGGCATAATAGGCTGCCCCTCCATAGCCTGCGCCTGAAACAACTGTAACGCCTAAAAGCTTGCCAAAAATGGATCCTGACTTTTTGGTTTCCTCGGCTGCAGCTGTGCTTTCACAACGCTTAAAAATAAAATAAGAAAAAATTTAAATAAAATTTAAAAAATTAAAAACGTGTTGCTTGACAAGGTCGACAAAAAATACTGGGTGTTACCTTCAATACAGTGGATCCAATTGACTTGTAGCTAATTACTTTGGAGCGAATGGCACCATGTTGGTATAATTTGGTGGCTCTCAACATGATGGAATCTTTTTTTAAAAAAAAAGGGACTTGAATCAGCACCTTTTATTGCCATGACAACCAATACATTTAACTTTTGCAGCATTTACCTTTTATTACAAAGAAAAAAAAATTCAAAAAGCTGATCTAGTATTGAAATCTACCAAATTAACCTCTCTGGTTGTGGAGTTGGAAAAAAAAAGGGGGACCTTTGACTCTGCTCTTTTTTTTTTTTCTTTTTGGCTGGAAACTCGTACTTTAGGAGGGGGCTGCCCATGATTTGTATTTCCGACTCGGTGTCGTCATCATCGTTCTTGGTGCTCAAATCTAAAGACCTGTTTTACAAGCGATCATCGCATTGATTTTCGTTTCTGCCTTTGCTCTACCGGCTATTGGATTCTTCATTTTTCGGTTGATCTCGAGTCATATTTCATGTTTGTAATTTTTTGGGACTTCCACTTTACATATCCTACCACCCGAGTCAGTCTTTGCCATTAAAAGACATTAAACTAATAAAAAATATACCTCCCAGTCAATTCCAAAGAGTCTAATACCATCAATAGTACTATCGAACTATAGAATGATATATATATTACCATCATCATTTATACATATATATATACCTCTCTATCGAAGCGCATATATAGATTTTGTCCTTTCAGCTTGATTGTTATCACTAAGAAGTCATCTATCTCGTTTCTTTAACTGAAGAACATTGCACTATCCTTCCTTATAACCAGATATAAAAGCTATTACTGAACCAGAAATACTTGACATGCCTTAAACTCATCCATAATCCATTCTTCTCCAAGTACTTGTTTGCTGTCTGGTCAAACTCACATGACCAACAAGCATTCTTATTGGTCCAAAAATATTTTTATTGTTATATGTTGAATTTTTTTGCTTTAAACACCTTTTCTCTTTACTCATAATCCATCCTTAAAAAAAATAAAGACAATCCCATGCAACAAAATCGATTAACAAAAGAAGAATACCGCAAACAAAAAGATCTTGATGCTGCCAGAAAAGCCGGTACCGCACCTGCTGAAATTGACGATGAAGGCAACGAGATCAATCCTCACACACCACAGTTTATGTTAAAGGCACCTTGGTATGTTGACAACGGCAAAGTATCTTTGAAACATCAAAAAGCACCAGAAAAACGTAAAGCAAACAACTTTGGCTTGAACGAGTGGTACGCTAGAGGAAAGAGAGCTGTAAATATCAAATTTTAGTCTTGTATTTTTGTCTGATACATATTTGGATGCTCACATTTTTTATAAAAAGGGACCTGCCGCTACCAAATACCGTAAGGGCGCCTGCGAAAACTGCGGCGCCATAACTCATAAAACAAGGGATTGTGTCGAGAGACCACGTAAAAAGGGAGCCAAATGGACTGGCGAAAGTATCCAAGCAGACGAGATCATTCAAGAAGCCGATTTCAACTGGGATGAAAAACGTGATCGATGGAACGGTTATGATCCAAAGGAACACGACAAGGTTGTTGAAGAATATAACAAAATTGAGGATGAAAGGAGAAAAGTCAAGGCTTCAGAATTGGATAAACAAGGCCCTACCACAACTTCGGAAGCAAAGAAAATTGCAGGCATGTCTGATGACGACGATGACGATGATGAAGATAAATACGCAGATGCTGCCGACATGCCTGGTCAGCATGTTAATCAGAAAACGAGAACCACCATTCGTAACCTCAGGTAAAATATGACACCATTTATGCATAAGCACCTAGCTCATATTTATCATTTCATAGAATTCGTGAAGATACGGCTAAATACCTTCTCAATCTTGATACAGAATCTGCATTTTACGATCCCAAAACACGTTCGATGCGTGACAATCCCTTGGCTGATCAAACTACAGAAGAAGACTATGCTGAATTTGCCGGTGATAACTTTGTTAGATATACTGGTGATGCACCTCAAATGGCCAAAGTCCAGATGTTTGCCTGGCAAGCATCAGACCGAGGAAACGATGTCCACTTGCAAGCAAACCCAACCCAGGTCGCCATCCTCCACAAGGAATATGAATCCAAGAAGGATAAAGTACGAGACACGACACAAAAGAGCATTTTGGAGAAATATGGTGGCGAAGAATACCTTGAAGCTCCTCCTAAAGAGTTGCTTTTGGCTCAAAGTGAAAATTATGTCGAATACTCTCGAACTGGTAGATTGATCAAGGGACAAGAAAGAGCAAAGACAAGATCCAAATACGAAGAAGATGGTAAGTGTTTATACAACAAGAAAAAGGACCCAAAATGTGTTGTACTTATACATTACGCTTTAGTGTTTACCAACAACCACACAACTGTATGGGGATCTTATTGGTCTGAAGGAAGTTGGGGTTACAAGTGTTGTCGTTCTTATGTAAAGAACTCTTA
>VCJK01001558.1:36940-55303 GCA_024139485.1 Backusella psychrophila | reverse complement strand
TTTTTTTTTTTTTTTTTTTTTTTTTTTTTTTTTTTTTTTTTTATCTAAAAAAATAAACATTAAAAAGTCCTATTTAATAAATTAAAAATTAATAATACATTTATACAGTATGGAATCAGCTGGTAGTAGTCAATCTCGCTTTAGTTTTCAACATTTTAACCCAGAATATGACATTGGCATTGTGAATGAACATGGCGAAAGAGTAAGGAAAAGAAAACGACCAGGAAGAAAGTCGAACCCACCCAGCGTTGAAGAAAGAAGAGAACAAAATAGAGTTGCTCAGAAAATCTTTAGAGAAAAAGAACAGCGCCGTCGAGAGAAACAAGAACAAGAACGACGCCAGTTGAGCAATGAAATCTTTCGATTAAGAAAAAAGCTGGCTGAAGTGGAATATGAAGCGAATTACTTGAGAGGATACGCACTCCAATTATCATTAGCATGTCTCCTTCACAGAGGATCTGTTCCTTATATCTGGTCAGAGAGATGCTTTTACGATAGACACACTACCCCAGTATTTACCCAATCTACAAGGCCTGAAATGAAGTCGTTTGCAGAACTATACCAGGTGCCCCGATTATTCGAAATGATTCTGGGCGAAAATCAGCAAATTCTTGATTTCGATAATGCATTGGCTGCAATTGACTATACTCGAAGGGAAAGTAGTGCTACTAGTTTTTTAAAGTGCATACCTCCAGATGAATTCATCCTGAATACCAAAAGACAGGAACCCGTCTGCGTCTTTCCCAAACGAACGGATGAAGATCAGAGTAACGACGATTTTGTCGAGGCATCCATCGAAGATGATAACTCGAGCTCATCTGAAACAGCAGTAGACACTGAGCGAATCAAAGACTCAAACATCCCATCCGAAAACAATTCACTTATATCGTTTCAAAAGCCAGTTCGTGGTGTTATACATGAAACACCAACATTAAAGACAACAGATGATTTGACAGATATCCCAGCAATGCAAGCACTACATGTCGTACGACTGCAGTTGAAAATGAGTAGTATTCTTGGTACAACTACACCTGCTATCTTGCTGCCTAGTAAGTGCCCTCCCTTTCTTGTTCCTTTTTTTTGGGGGATAAAACCATAACATTTTTTTTTCATGTTAGCTGCATTACAACGAGCTATTCCACACGATATACGTATAGATTATATACCAGGCTCTTCTTTTCGGGATCGTATGATATTATTTCAAGATTATTACAATGCAGATGAATGCTTTCAGATTCTAACGCAAAACACTGTATTTATTGGAGGCGATATCCGGGAAAATGATAACTGGCAAATCGATCCACAGTTTTCTTCAAAGTTCTGGTTCTTGTCCTATAATCTATATGACGATTCCTTCTTTAAGAGCCATCTTGGGAAGGTGGTGAGACCATACTCTAGCAATGAGAGAGTACAAACAAACTGGCAGATATTTTAAGTGCTTGGGTTATTAAAATATTCGTTCTGGAATGAATCATTTTCTATTATTGTAAATTTGTACAAATATATTGGATAATAAAATTGGGTTGTGATGGCTACAGCCAATATTTATAAGTCATATAAATGGTTATTGTGTGTTATTGATTCAAAAATAATGATACTAAAATCCTATCATTATTTACAATAATATTGGTAGTATAACTTCTCTTTTTCAATCTTTATAACAGAAAATATTTGAGAGAGAGAGAGAGAGAGAGAGTTAATGAGCTTATTATTACCAATGGTCAACATTATTTTATATGTCATTGTGATCTATTTTCATCAAGAAAGAGAACTTTATCTTTTTGAAAGTTTGTTCATAGAAGCTGATGTAGTTCTCGTAGCATCACTGTCTACTATTTTAATTGGAGTATAGTTTGTCTTGTTTAATTAAAAAAAATACCGTGTATATATAAAAAAAGAATATTCTCTTATTTAGAGCAAAGTTGTCTGCTCTCTCCCCTCTTTTTTTTTTTCCGTTTGTGTGAAAAACGCTTATGCGTTATTAAAATGATAAACATGATAAATGTAGGATTCAGGTAACACTCATAACATGACTATCAAAAAGAAGGAAAAGAAGAATAAAGTACCAAACTATCTTTGCAATAGGTGTCCCCTTTTATTTTCCCTTGCTAAATAACCAATATTTGTGTTTCCTGCCAATCAAAATTAGTTTGAGTCCTGGAGTAACCTCATCTATTTCTTCAAAAGCAGTAGTGCTATGCATTTGAACTTCCGAGTCTTACTCAAGCTGTAGATTTAGTTTCCATTCGATTTTTACTTTATATAAATGAACCCAAGGATCCTCTATACAGAAAAAAAAATTGAATGGCAGTAAATGGCTTAATTGAAAATAGCTTTTTATATTGGGAACAATGACTAAATCTAGCTTTCAGAATAGAACAAACTACCCATACTTACCCAGTATTCGGACGGACGGAGATTGAGTATAGGTAACCATTTCGGTGCTAAGAGCGGAAGACCACTTAAAAGCTTCATAGATTTTCACACAGATATCATTTGTTGGGTGCACAGCATCTGGGATAAAGTTTAAAAATCTCTTGCTAGACAATTTTCCAGATATTTCCCTTATTTAATCTTCGTTTTATTCAATCTCATAACCTTCTCTTCCCTTTACAACTAACTTTTTGAAAGGAATATAATATTTAAAGATGCCTACTGAAACTGGATTGACCAACTTGACTGCCAAACTGTATGCTCCAAATGATTTAAGAATGGTAAAATGCATACAAACAATACATGTTGATTAAAATATTAAAGTTGGAAAAAATGGTAGGAATACCTTGACATCAGAGAGCCTGATAATGATGGTAATACTTTTCACTTTATTTGAAAATCTAATCATAAGCTAATTATGTTTCTTTTCGCCATATAAATAGAGGTTCAAATCAATATCAGAGCAACTGGTATCTGCGGTTCAGATCTTCATTATTATTTACACGGAAGACTCGGACAACGTGTGCTCATTCCTCCAAGAACCATGATTCTCGGCCATGAATCTTCTGGTATTGTTACCAATGTAGGACAAAATGTCACCCGTTTCTCTATTGGCGACCGTGTTGTCATTGAGCCTGGACGTGCATGTTTAAGCTGTGATAGATGTTTGGAAGGTCGTGTCAATCTTTGCTCAAAAATGAACTTCTCAACAACTTTGGCTCAAGGTCCAAATGATGGTACACTTAGAGAATATACATGTATTAAGGAACACTATTGTCATTTGTAAGTATTCATTGACAGGAGGGGGTGGATGTCGGGACAAGCTTTTATATGAAAATGCTAATTCCAATTTTCTCAAAGAATGCCTGATAATATGACATACGAACAAGGTGCACTTATGGAGCCCATTGCTGTTGCTGTGCACTCCGTTGATCGTTCTCCCACTACTACAGGCTCTCATGTCGTTGTTATTGGTGCCGGTACCGTTGGACTTTTAGTTGCTGCTGCTGCCTATGCTAAAGGTGCAACAAGATGTGTTATTATCGATATAAACGCAGACAGATTGGAGTTCGCCAAGACATATCTCCCTCAAATTGAGACTATTTTATTGGAAACAAAAAAGACACCCGACAGTGAACAAACCCCTATTCAATGGGCAGCAGATCAAGCCCAGAACCATTTGAATTTGGATAAACATACCATCGATGTTGTGTTTGAATGTACTGGTGTAGAGACATGTGTTGTCCTCTCTGTACACTTGGTACGTGGAGGAGGTGCTGCTATGCTTGTCGGAATGGGCAAAGGAACATGTACCATGCCTACTGATCTTCTTACTACCAGTGAAATTACTGTTCTCGGTACATTCCGTTATTCAAACACACATCCAAAGGCCATTGAATTGGTTAGCCAAGGAAAGATTCCCACTAAAGGACTTGTCTCTCACAAATTTGCTTTGAAGGACTCTCTCAAAGCTTTGGATTTAATTAAAAACGGAGAAAAGGGTTTAATTAAGATCCAAATTGGTGATTTTTAAGTTAAGCAGAGCTATTGTTATTATATCATTTTAAATAAAGGATTCTATTAGTGTATTTGTATATTCTAATCTACTGTGTATAGTGATATTTCGCTTGTATTTTTTGTTTTTTTTTAAAAAAGAGATGGATAAAGGTGCCCTTTCCCGTGAGTTACACCTTTGCGGTCGAGGCCGAAGGTCGTATCTTGGGATACGGTGATCCTAAAGTGACGTGAGCATTTATTATAAAATGATAAAAAGGAAATTGAATGAAAAGTTCAGACTCACCACCAAGTCTTACCAACTGATTTTGATCTCTTCATCTTCAAACATAAAACAACCTTTTTTTTTGGATGTACAAATTGACAACAAATTTGATTTTAATATTGTTAAAAAAAATTGAAAATTTAACACTGTGCAGGTGGAGAATTGGGGTTATAATTAACATGAAAAGTAGCAGTCTTCTTTGGCCCACAGTTTCTTCCATTAGCAAACATCACAAGAAAATAGTAGTCCCCAGAAGCAGGATCGCTACCAAGGTCGAGATTAAATGGTTTAGTCGCACCGTCTGCACTGGTATTTTGAGTTGTCAAAGTGCCAACCCTTGTATCTGTTTGAGCATTATAGAGATCTACAATAATTTGTGAAGAACCTGGATAATTGCTACCCATGTCATACGAAACTTGATAGCAGCTGTTTGCTGTCCACTGCAATCCCGATTGTGTGGGAGAAGTAACTTGAAATCCATTGCACACCTCTGGATTTGTAGGCAGGGCAGCAATGATCCATGTATAAAAAACAAGTAGAATAATAGAGTAGGATAATTTGTACATTTTGCTTTTCTTAAAAAACAGTTTATCAAAAAAGATGAATAAGAATGAGTGGCAACAAAATCTTGCCTATTTATATATTGTAAGCATTCAACTGTGGCTGAGACTAGTCCTTCCTGGAAAATGCGAGATATGCTTAGTTGTGTTTCATCTTTAAATATTAGCCCAATGAGGATTAAAGTTAGATTTCAACATTTCATTATTGACCATTTTCAAGGTATTTGGAGCCATTGGCTTATGTATACGTATAAAAGCGACATCTCAATGTATCACGGGTAAAAAATAATAATAATAATTTAATTTCTAAAATAACGCATGAATACCAAATACTAACAAGAGGTGATGAGGTTTATTATAATGTTTTATTGACACGGCTATCAATTCTGTTATTCTGCATAACACTGGTACCAGTTTTGAAACTCAATTTCTATTAATGTTTAGACATCGCATATTACATAATAAAAAATAATTCAAAAAAAAGTTCCATAATTATTTATGTAAATATAAAATGATTTATTATATGAAAAATTGTGGGGGTTTAATTAGTTGGGCAGGTTGCAGGTGGTGAGTTCTTATTATAAGTAACATCAATCACAGGTGATTTCACAGATGGGCAGTTTTTACCATTATCAAATGTAATGTGATAGTAGTATTTACCAGATTTATGAGACTTTCCTACATCCATGTTGAACCAGCTGGTAGAAATTCTTCCGTCTGTGCTTTCATTGTCAATTAAAGTTGACACCTTTTTCTTAGTGGAGGAATTATAAAGATCAACAGAGATAGTATGGGAGCCTTTGACCTGAGATAAATCATAGGAAACAAGATAGCATTGGCCATCTGTAGCAGAGAATGGAACAGCAGGAGAGGTAATTCTGTATTTGTCACAATTGTTTGCAGGAGCAGCTGAAACAAAATAAGCCCCGATGAGAAGAATAGTGGCAAGAGTATAAGAGAAAATACGAGTCATTTGAAGAATGGAAGTTGAACTGTAGTTGGTAATGAAGAATTTTTTTTTTTTTATTTCATTTAAATATGTTCATATTTATATTATTTTCCGAGGCTTGATTTTTAAGTATTCCTCCAAGTATGGGGATGAACAGGTAGAGGTTAAACGGCCATGTGCATAAAAAAATAAAAATAAACGTTAGAAAAGAAAAACAGAGGCTCAAAATATATAGATAGATTCTTTTTCCTTACTTGTAATTGAACAGAAATATATTTACTATTTTTACTTTATACTTTATATTTTTCACTGATTAATAAGGCATATCACTGAAGACTCTTTTAAAATCATTCCTATTGAATTAATCGTTTAATATTACAGGGCAGAACGAACCTTCAATTGGATGGATGTGAACGGCTCGTTAAGGCAAACCCCATTAATGACAAGTATAATCAAACGGTTATCCAGCCTCAAACTCATAAATAAAATAGAAAACAGTCTTTCATCACGGGACTTCATGCATGTTGAGCATATCCTGGGCTTTAAATAGTTCACCAAATTGGATACAAGAAGATCTAAAATTGGAAACTGTTGGAAGCTCTTTTATTCGAGGTTATAATAAATAGAATGATATATAATACATTTAGAATTAAAATCATCTGTAAAAACATGAACTTAACTTAATTAAAATGTAAAACATATATTTTGAGAATGAGCCCTGTTTTTTTTTATTTGGCTAAAAAATAAAGGGAAAGGCTTCCGGTTTAATAATGCATTACCTCTCTTTTTCATTATTTTCCTTGTGATATTACAACTATTAATAACAGCTTTATAAATCAGAAATGGAGAGGTTTTTTTACTTATTTTTTATTTCATTGTATCAGATCATTTATCTAAATATTTATTAAAATGGAAAGCAGGTACAAATGCTTGTGTTACTCTGAAATATGTACCTGCTACAATGTTTCATGCTGAATAGACTTTATATAGTCCTATTTTAGCATTAGTTGGTACCTTATTTTTTTTAATAAGATTGGTAGTTATCTTTCAAGTGTTTTCCCATGCATCATTACTACTTATGACACATGGTTAAACTTAATTGGTAAGTGATTCTATTAAAAGATTGATGGAAAAGAAGTACCTTCTTCCATTATTGGAGTGAGATAAAATTATCTTGATGGGAGTATACTTGGAATAGATTCGAAACAAAAACTAGGAGCATCAGAAAACCATTCTTGGCACCTTACTCTTTTTGCCATTTTCATTAATTCCTCTTTTTTAGCCCATGAACCCAATCGCCTTTCAAAATATTAAATCCATTGTAGCCCTGTCGGAGATAGATAGATATTTTTATATACAATGTTTTACGTGATTTATGTCCAAGAGAAAGTAATAAAACATACATTGCAAATCTTTACAATGATAATAATGAGAATACAGGTTTTTATTTAAGGCCTTGAAATAGGTTTTCCAGCAAGAACATCCATTATTTCTTGATAATCCAAAGTTTCATATTCAACTAGAGCTTTTGCTAATCTATCTAATTCTTCGCGATGATCCTCTAAAAGTTTCCTTGCTCTTGCTTCAGAGTTCTCGATTAAATCCAAAATCTCCCCCTCAATGAGCTGCTTAGTTTGTGTACTTAAAAGCTGCATATCCTCATCATCATGGTTTACTGGACCCACTTTGTCGCTCATACCATAAAAACGTACCATACGCTTAGCAACATCAGTTGCCTTAGCAATGTCACTGTGTGCGCCACTAGTAACATTATCTTCACCAAATATCATTCCCTCTGCAACTCTACCTCCCATACATACATCAATTTGTGCCAGGTATTCTTTTTTGGTGAAAGAGTCCTAAAGTTTACCTTATTAATCTGAGTGTTTCACTCTAGTTAATTGTGTATTACCTTGTCCATTTCAGGTAGTTGGACCGTCATACCCAAGGCGGATCCTCTAGGCATGATGGTTGCTTTATGCAATGGCATAGCACCTGGTGTATAATAGGCCACAAGTGCATGACCTCCCTCATGGTAAGCAGTCAAATTTTTGCCCTCTTCTGTAAGCACAGCTGATCTACGCTCAGCACCCATAATAATTTTATCTTTAGAATACTCGAGATGATGAAGATTCACCTCTCGACAATTTTCGCGACTTGCTTGAATAGCTGCCTGATTAACAAGGTTTGCAATATCAGCACCGCTAAATCCCGGTGTTCCACGGGCGACTACACTGACATCCACTTCCGAGGCGACGTGTATTTTTTTCATGTGATGCTTTAAAATTTCGATACGACCTCTCACATCAGGCAAAGGTACATTCACCAATCGATCAAAACGACCTGGTCTCACGAGTGCTTTATCCAGTAATTCAGGAAAGTTGGTAGCTGCAATGAAAATCACGCCCTCTGTTTGCGAAAATCCATCAAGATCAACAAGCAACTGATTAAGCGTTTGTTTCATGTAGGATTGATCCTTTGGGTTTCTTTTGGAGCCAATTGCATCGATTTCATCTATAAACACAATACTAGGTGCCTTTGTTCTCGCAGCAGCTAAAAAAGAATTGTTTACAATTGGTATACAGCATGACTCGATATCAATGATGCTTACCAAATAGTTCTCTCACTCTTCTTGCACCAACACCGACATACATTTCATCAAATTCACTTCCACTCATAAAAAAGAATGGAACATTGGCTTCACCAGCGACTGCTCTGGCCAGCATTGTTTTTCCTGTACCGGGAGGACCAGTCAGCAAAACACCTTTTGGTAATTTTCCGCCCAACTCTGTAAATCTATGTGGATTCTTTAAAAATTCAACGATTTCTTCCAATTCTTGTTTAGCTTCATCTACGCCTTGGACATCTTCAAACTTGACTGTTGTCTGTGTAATGGGTTCATACTCGGTTTGTGAATTTGCGGTTTTTAATAGCCCCGAGTTCTCCAAGGCCAAAGAAAGAATGGTCAAGATACAAAAAGCATATGTCAACGTAACGCCAATCCAGCGCAAGGCCTTCCAAAACATATATTTGCGGGCTTCTTCAACCACGACATAGATGGGGTTGGCTTTATTACCAGAACCACCAGTTGCAATGGATCCCGCTTCCAATTGAACTGCACGGCCCCCTTGTCGACTGGCAATCACTTGCTGGATGATTTCTTTAGAAATGGTGTTTTTACCTATATTTTACCAGATGTTTGTATACATGTCTATATAAATATAAATAAATAGAGAAACACAAACCTCCATTTCCTGCTGCTTGGGATAATCCCTTTGCACCGCCTGCTTCCTCTAATTTCTGCATGATTCTGGGTAATACGGCTTCAGATCGGCCAGTTTGAGCCAGTGCAGCTATATAGTATTGCCAGCACTCCTCATTTTGAATAAAGTTGCCGCGTTCGAAACGAGATATGACAGCTTGTGGATTATTAGAGCGTAACCATTCCTATATCAGAAGGTTATATATGTGATTTTGTTGGAAAATCATTAAATTTCAAGTTACTTTATATAAAATAGCTTGTCGTGCTGCATCTTGAGGAAAGGAGTTTGCTTCTTGTTCCAATTTCTGCAATTTACGGTAGTTTACGATGCGATTATTTGTAAAAAGTTGTCGATGACCAAAGGCTCGTTTTGGCACAAGATGAGTAAACTGAAAAGCTAACGAGGGATTTGTCTCCAACAAACGAGTGGCATGAGAGACGGCCCTGTTGAGTTGAGTGTGGTTGGCTTGTAATATAGAGGGTGGCAACTAACGACGTAGTATTAGTTTAGAACGAGCCTCTCGTTTCGTTTACTTACGTTTGTTTTGTTCAGTTGGATCCACTCGTCATAGTTTTTCATTAGTTGTCCAGAAGAAAGTTTATTAGAACCGCGTAAGTTGCAGTGCTTAAACAAGCGTGCTGCTTCTGAGGCTACTGTGACAAGCTATACATAAAAGGTGCTGAGTGTATAAGTTATTATTGTTACTATCTCTTACAGGGGCACTTTTACCTTCTGTGATAAAGGTCCATAGGCGCTCATTTAAAGATGGCTGAATCAAAATACTCCTCTCGAAATATAAAAGTACAAAAAGTAAAAAGTACACAAAACATAAACAGCAGCATTTTACATACACAGCAATACGTCATCATCAGCGACCCATTTTTTCTATTTTTTTAAAAAAATAAAAATCTCTTAAAAAGTGCTAGAAATACCATTGAGTCAAGTCCCTGATATCGGGTCAAATAGATTAAAGATGAATTCAAAACTTGGATTGAATCCGACTTTTCATATCCTTTATAAAATATATGCAATGAATACCATACCAAAAACAGCAGGTTTAAAACGAGAGAGGGGGGCTTCAAATTTCTTTTCTTCAAAATGCATGGTTCACACTCATTTATTTCTATCAAATTGATACCTCATGCTGTTGATATGTTTTCATTTCATCGACTCTTTCGCACTAGTGAAACAAGTGAATATAACTACAACATAGCTCAATAAAACCTTGAAAGACTCATCTATTATGAAATTTTAATTTGTATTTTACACTATTTTGATTGGCTAATCTGATCTTAAACATATTTTGTTACCTTATTAATGCGTATCTTTTTCTCACTTGCCGCTTATTCAAGAAGTGTGATAGAACAGGATTACCTGTGACGGTAAAAGTAAGAGTAATGGAGTAAGTTATATGCCTTGATTTTCATTTCTATTAATACTATATAAAAGATGGCAAAAGCTGCGGAGAAAAGACTCATCAAACATATTCGTATCATTACAAGGGGATAATATATTTGCCAAAGAAAACTTAGTCTATCACCACCGTTTCCGTTATTTTCATATTACATAATCATCATTTACACGCACGTTAGAAAATAGGAAGCGAGATAATAGCTTGGAGAAAGCCAAGTTTATAAAAATACAAGGAGTGTAAATACTGAATGGTATCCACATAACTTTAAATGGTAGTTGTGTTTCAAATAATTTTTTCTTTTTGATGCTCCTCCTTCATATTTGAGATCGTTTTAACTTTGCTTTACCTTTGGATGAAAGATATATAAATTCGTAAAATTCACGTTAACCTTAGAGGTAAATTTATCAAAGGAATACTGAATAAGAATGAATGGATTTTACTTTATTTACCATAAACAAACGAGTGTAGCTAAAAAAAAATAGCTTTTCCTCATTTATAATGATATTGGAAATTTAGCAAAGAGAGAATGCACCTGATACCTAAACTTTTTTTAGCCAAAGAGGGCGAGTTAACTTATTAGAGTAGCAATGATTTCGAACATACACTCGCCATATATTGAAGCCTCAAAGAATATCTAGAGAAAAACCTGATTAAAGTATTGTCCAGGCCTGACGTGTTTTATTCATGCTTTGACTTTATATGTTTAAACCCAGCCTTTTTTTTTGTTTGGCATGACGCAAATCTTACGTAAAGATAGGTATGATTCCTTTTAGCAAAATCATAATGATATCAGACCTCTATTATCACATGATTAAAATAACCAATGTATTATGGTATAAATAGAAAAGATTTTGTTGTTTCTTAGTTCGATATTATCAAATAAATAACAACTAATATATCAACAACAAAATGTCTTTCATCACCAGAACTATTCAAACCCGTGCCTTAACTCAAGCTACTAGACGCGCATACTCTACCGCTCCTCCACCTGCTCAGAGCAATACTGGCTTATTGGTAGGTGTTGCTGCTGCTGGCGGTGTTGGCTATTATCTTTACCGTAAGGTTGAAAACGCAAAAGGTCCTGCTGAAAAGAGAGGTGAGGAGATTGACAACAAAGTCGAGGAGTCCAAGAAGACTGTAAATGATAAAATCGACGAATCAAAGGAATATCTTGAAAACTCCAAAAACAGTGCTATCAACAAGGTGGACGAATTAAAAAACCAAGGTGTTGAGAAGTATGAATCAGCCAAGGATGCTGCTGTCGAAAAAGGAAAGGAAGCACAACAAAAGATTGGTGACAAGGTTGGCGAGGCTGGTAAAGCAATTCAAGATAAATCCAAGTAAATGTCTTGGCGTTAATTTTTTTTAAATTTGTAAATAAAATCACAATTGAACGAGTATACATTCAATATTTTTCCGTGTGGGATGGTTATTATAAAATGATAAGTTGTATAACGATATCTAATATGTATAGGCTTTTACAAATTTTCTTAACAATATAAAAACGGAGATTGTCTGCTAAACTCGTGCATTTAATCTTAACTTTGAGGTATAAATAGATGTGTGTGTGTGCTTGAAGCCACTAAACCAAGCTATATAAAATTTTACGAGTTTGTATTATTAGAGAGAGAGAGATACGTTCTCAATTATATGAAATAAAATAATTTGTACTGATGAAATTGAGCAAGTAAAATACATCATGTCATTAGAAGCTCAGGTAAGTCATTATTAAACCAATTTAACTTTGTATTTCTTTTCACTGGAGTCAGAAAAGTAATTGAAATGATCTATTTACGGGTTTTAATATTCTATATTCCATTAATATCTAAAAACAAGAAAAAAAAAAAAGCAAAAAAGAATGAAGAAATCCCCAAAAGCATTCCAGTTTTGATCTGTGGTTGTATGCTAAATAAATAAATGAAGATATATGTGGAGGAAAATGAAATGGAACTCTTCAATATAAATTGATGTCAAATTTAATCATATGAAGACTTTCATTGCCAGTGAGTATGTGTTATTGGAACCTAATCCTGTATTTTAAACAAGAGATAGTATAATCATGAGTATCCTTGCATCGTAGCTTTGAAAGTTATTTTAGCGCATTCAAAGTTTCCCAAATCAATATCAATATTATATAAACTATTTACAGAGGTAGCCAAAATTCGGATTGTTAGTTTTAACTCCCTAATGGTAAAACATAAACTTTCCAAACAATTCGTATTCTATAGCTTTACCCAATCCGTACATATACACCTTTATTTCGTCATGTATATCACGGTTTATTATTAAAAGCCCATTCGTTTTCCTTTTTTTGAAGGTACCAAAAGAAAATTTCAAGAACAGATAAATTTTGAAGATAAATATTTCAGGAAATAAAATCTTGCTTGTTCAGTGGTTTTTATCCTATTTTACTTTACTTTTTGTGCATTCTAGAACACCTAATCATCTACATTTTCCATATGGTTGGCACAACGGATCCCATCTTTCCAAACGATATCATGTTCCTCATCATAGACAATGTTGATCACAGAACGCTACATCAATTTGTGTTCACGCGCAAAAGCTTGTCGAGATACTCGCTCCGATTACTTTGGAACCTACCTTATATTTCAAACTATTCTGTACTGTTAAAATTAGTAAATACTTTGGATAATCCGAAAACAAGCAACAACTACAAGGAGTTGATAACCGGAATAGCAATCCATATACAAAACGAAGATCAGCCTTTTCCAGTGGCTGTGTTTTCCTCATTAAAGCACCTCTCTTTAAAGGTCATATCTCTTCAATATATTTCAGAATTTGCCTCTAGTAATCATTGCGAAATAGCATTGCAAGAGTTTATGCGCACACAGCTAGATCAAGGAGCCACTAAAATTTATCTATATAGTTGTTCTGCTAGTATTGTAAATTTAATATTTAGATCAATTCAAGAAAATACCCGTTACAATCTGACTACACTTAGTATCAACGAATGTGATTCCATTACAGACAACCAAGTTGCTGGTTTAGTCAAGTATTGTCCGAATCTCAAATCATTACATATGATAAAATCAGGCTACTTTTCAGACTTGGCTACCATAGCTGTTGCAGATCACTGTCGCCAACTGGATTCATTAGTCATCACTTTGCCTTCGAATATAATACAATCAAATACAATAACCATGGATACTATAAACGCACTAAAAAAAAATTGCCACAAACCCGTTAAATTCTATTGCCCTGGACAAACCAGGATATCGGAATACCTTTTGGCCTGTAAAAATAATCTTTTTAATGATGAATAATAGCTATTAATATACTCCTTGATAGCAAAATAAATAAAATCATGCATTCTTTTTCGATTAAAAACCAAACGTTTTATTTTGATTATATTTTAAATTAACTATAAAAAGAGAAGGTTTTAATCATTTTTCTCCACAAAGTTGCTATCATATATAAAGTTTATTAATTCCATATCCATACATATTGTGGTAAAATCTTAGGGTATGACATCAAAATATACCCCTTTTTTTCAATTTTCTCCGTTACAGCTCCCGATTATAACTTGGTTACATTCGATCGGGAATGCCTATCTTTATATTTGAATGACACAAAAAGAACAATAAAGTGATATGTATTCTTTATATAGTATACTTCAATACGATACAATACCATATATTAATTTAAATACAAAGACATATATCCAGAAAGGGTTTCTAATTTTTCTCCATTCTTCGATCGATCTTTATACATTGCACCATCTGCTTTTCAATCTGAATAGTACTTGAAGTAATATTTTCTATTTGATATAGTGATTTTTCAAGCCTTGCTTCAAAGTATTTATACAATGGAAATAAACTTATTCAACTCATCCCAATAAAGCATTTCCATATTCTTTTTCAAAGGAATAACCTAAAAAGGAGAGCTCACATTAACATTTGTATGTCTTGTGAACCGTTTACAACATGTAGAGTTGAATAGTTGATTTCATATTATGTAATATTTTATTTTATTCTATGACAATCCTTTTCAAAAGTATGTACATGACATCTATATCTTGATTTGAAAGATAAATCCGAAAAAAAAGAAAAACTTTTTTTTTTGGGAAATTAGTCATACCATTGGGATGTAACAGAGATTTAGGCTTACGTTGCAATTTAGAAGAACGATTAACTACTAAAAGGAATCAAAAGAAGGTTTATTATTTCTTTAATGGAGGAGGGACTTTACAGCGCCACATTGTAAAGGGGGGCTCAGATCCTTTGCCTTTGTAGCCTGCCGTTGTTTGTTTTTGAGGGCGACAGGTACATAAATGGGCTGATTTCTCTGAAAGCGTTTCGAATGCTTCAAGACCACCTTGGAGTAATGCAACTCGAGAAAAGTTTCTTCTTACAAGATCAGCAGCATACTAAAAATAGTCGTGTTGATATTAATTTTTTATGTTTTAATAAATGGGATGTATAATACGCATGCATATCTATTATGTCATTTTTTTTCTTACCTCAGGTCCACGATCATTCTCGTCTGCAATAACTAAATGATATTTACGGTTTAATTTACGGAGAATATTGGCATAACTGGAAAGTTGATTATCGTGTACATTAATTGAGGAAGGTGCGTGTCCGTTGACATATCTTTTAACAATAAATTTGAGCAAATTACAGAACATATAACATTCAGCAACATTTTTTTTCTTTCTCACTTACTCTGTTTCTGGTCTAATATCAAGGACAAGGGAATAAGGAAGTATTTTTGCTACATCTTTAACGGATATACGGGGCGCCAGTTCTGCTTTTTTATTCTCCAATGGAATA
The DNA here is from genome assembly GCA_024139485.1 of Backusella psychrophila. Taxonomy (NCBI): domain Eukaryota; kingdom Fungi; phylum Mucoromycota; class Mucoromycetes; order Mucorales; family Backusellaceae; genus Backusella; species Backusella psychrophila. The sequence continues at coordinate 40,111 of VCJK01001558.1, read as the reverse complement.
GGTTCCTCCCACCATTGTTTATCGGGAGACTAAATAAAGTGATAAAACAATGTGAACCATGTTACTACAAGTTACACTGTTATCATCCTACCTGTTGGGCAGCATGGTCAGTCGAAATTTCAGTCAAGTCATCTGGATCGGGACCATGCACTCTTGATGAAATACTAGGTGGTGTAACCTTACACATATTCAATGCATTTTGCACGCATTTTTCGATATCTACTTTGGGGAAACTATCTGAAAATAGAACAATACAATCGTTAAATTCGTACGAGAGCAAGACATCTCTGATTTGACGCAATATAGCAATTCCAGCAAATAAAGGTAACGATGGTGGTCCAACTAGAAGCTTATCCCATAGATGATAAATCTTATCCAGAGGAAATACATCTAGTATATAAAGAAGGTATTAGTTTTTGATGAAGCTTATTGAATCTAGCTGTCAACTAACGAGTGAACAATGTAAGAAACCATGGGATTGCGTAGAGATCTGGTGTAAATCCAATATCATCCAGATGCCTTGATAGTTCAGGATCATGAAAACTCAGTAAATGTTTAAACACAGCAAGGTATTCTTGAAGAACAGGGGCATTATCAGACAAAAAAAAATTATTAAGGAAACGTGGAATAAACTTTTGTAAGCATGCAAATGCTATGGCCTCATCATTGAAATTCAATGTCAAGAATGGCGCGCACAGCGAGTCAAGGCCTAGTAAAAGAAAAGATGAGCCTATTTCTTGTCATGAATGACTTTTATTACCTTGCCAGTATACAAGCTTTCTATTCGCAGATACCCATCCCTTTAATAGTCTTCTTAGCTTTTCATGGCCGGTAGAAGAGGCAAGTAACTGATTATACTGGTGACATCTTGGCACATCTAGAAGATCCGTTAGCCTTATTTTTTCCCCCAATATGTCGTGATTTTTATTTCTACTTTACCAACTTCGATCTAGATGGCATATGGATTTATATTTAGATATTTAAGCATTCTATTTATACAGAAAGTACACATACCTGTCTATCTGCACCCATATCTACAAACTTATTAATTCCGTCGTAGACATGGTTTAAATCACCCTTTACACCCAACACTGCTGCCCATACTTTTCCACGCAAGAGGGGTGGTATATCGACCTTGGCGTGATGCATAATTTCCTTTCTTGAAGCAGGGTATTGACGTAACAGTTCTGAGAAAAGAGTCTGTCGATAATATTGATAATTCACATCTTGCTCACGTAGGAATAGTGGAAGTTTAGGTACTGTCGACTGCTGGTTTGGCACAGAAGTGACGCTGTTCATGGAAAGTGAGGAAGTGGATCTTGATCGTCCCATTCCAGCGGATATAGGCTGACTTAATGAAGATGAAGGTGTGGTGGGTGTAGGCATACCGCTATTTCCAGATGAGACATTTCCGAGGCCTGAGAGTGGTTCATCCGTAAACAACATGTCTGAATCCTGAACAAGAGCATCGTTTGCACTTGAAGTGGTACTTTCCTGATCAGAGTTATCCGCCAACAAAAAGTTCACATCGTTTTCATCCACCAGCATAAAATAATCGGTATCCCACTCAAACCGATCGCCTGTTGTAGTTTTTTTACCTTCCTCTAAACGTTGATATAGCTCCTTAAAGCTCAACACATATATCGCATCGGAATAAAGTTGGGCTGTGTCTGTCACCTTTTCACCAATCTCTGCTCCATCCGGCATCAAACAGACGCGTGGTAATCTTTTAATAACCGGAGTAGAAAGAAACACTCCTCTCTTCACAAGATCCAATTCGACATCCCCTCCTGCCAGCTTCCACAAGTTGTAGATTTGTGCTATAGGCAATCCTTTCAAAAGACCATTTATATCCTGCTGGCTTTTGCTATTCACATTATCTATGGTGTTTGGATCAAGTACATCTGATGCCAAAATCGGGCCCTCTACCCAGTCCGACTCGATGGCAGCCAAAGGAGCTCCTTGTTTGAAAAATGAGGACAAGAGAGCATCCACTGGATCTAGTCTCTTTTCCAATGATATATCCAAGCAAGAAAGGATAAAACGATGAAATTCCTTCATATCCTGTTCCGAGTTGACATCATCTCCGTCTTGTATGCCGGTTTGTAAAAACTTTAAAACGTTCTTGTTGATATCTAAGGATTCAATACCATCGTGGTGCCAAATATCATCCTGTTTTTCCATAAACCATTCTTTCAATGTCATTAGTGAGTCGAATATCAAACCAACATCGCTGGTTGTCCAAAATGAGTTTCGAGTATATTGTTCAAGTAAAATAATGGCTGTAGCCCACATGTCTCGCTAATGAACGTGTTTAATATGTTGCCATGGTAACCTGATATTAGACTCACCTTATCAAAGCTTACATCATTGACATCATCCAAGCATTCCGGTGCTAAATAGGATGGATATCTAAAATAGTATACATAAGTCCATTTGTATTGTATAGAATCGCAATTTATCACTCTACCCAATCGGAAAGTCAACATCTCTTCCACTACTTGTCATGTAATATAATCCATAACCGAATAATTTGATATGGTTCTATAATTCCCCTTTTTATTAAACATCATCACATTGAAACGCATTTGCTTAATATCTACCTTTGTATCGAGCATGATATTATTGGGCGATAATGAACCATGGATGGTGCCATACTCTTTTAGGCATTGTAATGCCGATATAATCTCAAATGCCCACTGTCGAAGCACGCTTATTCTACATAAATGTTTGCGTTAGTGCTTAATACGTTGATAATAATGCACTAGACTTCTTGCTACCTCACAGGAGGTGGCTGTGTAGATTCAAGGTTTCTCGCTTTCTGTAACGACGCATCATAATACTCAGAGACAACAAATAATCTTTCTTTTATAAAGTGTTAAATTGACAATGTTGTATTAAACAGTCTAAGGTTGTTACCATGTTTTCCACGGTGAATTTCGACATATTCGCACAAGTTGGGATGACTTAAAGTCTATTGTTCCCAAAATAACTCTTTTAGCTCCCAGTTTCTGAAATAGCCCTTGGAAGCTTACCTTTAAGAGCTGGAACTGTCCAATGATTTGTGAAGGAGCGGACAGAGCCAAATGGCCAGATTGAGCCAAGGCTTCAGACACACGAGAAGACGCGACAAAGTTAAGAGAAGCTAACTTTGATGTAGGTCTTTCTGGA
>VCJK01001558.1:18550-29133 GCA_024139485.1 Backusella psychrophila | reverse complement strand
ATAAAAAAAAAAAAAAAAAAAAAGGGACGTATTATTACCTGAACATGATCACTTGATATACACTGGCCAAGTTTCCTGAAAAGGGGACACATGATTTTCCTGAATTCTTGGATCTCGATAACGTCAAGTATTTCCTCAACCTCATTCAAAAACATGAGTTCTTTTGGACTATTCACTTTTGGCCAGTAACGTAAAAGTCCTGCCATAACCTGAAAGCCAATACTGATTAACGATGTATATGCATTTATTATTTAATTCAAGTACTGTACCTCTGATGTTAAATTTGGGTCCTTTTCCATGAACTGTACAACACAGTATGCCAATTGAGGGTGATAAAGGGCAAGAGATTTCACTTTGTGCAAAGGAAGTAAAACTCGAGATAAAAACAATTTATGTTCCTCCTTTAGTGGTAAAGCAAACCCATTGATAATGCTACCCAAAATCTCTAAAAGCTCTGCAATACCATTATGTCTTTCAGTTTCGTAAATGAACTGGAAAAATATGTTGTTGATCGATCGACGAATAAAAGCACGCAAGTTTAGGAACTTTCCATATATTCTGTGAAGGGTTGTTTTGAGAAAGTCTCTTTCTCTGGGATCCTCTGAATCAAAAAGATCCAACAACTATGCACGCGCTAATTCTTTAACACTTTGTTACATACAAAATAAAATAGCAATACCTGAAGAATAAACTTGTGATCGATGCTCTTCTTTGCAAAGTTGATATTAAACTCGGGAGATTCCAAGAATCTAAGGAAGAACTCGTATACAATCTGTAAATGTGGCCATGCCTGTTCCAAAACAGGTTCATCCTCTTCTGGATCAAATGCATCACCGACTGGATTCACTTGAGGTGGTATAGGTCTAAAAAGATTGATAGCAAACTAAGAGAGAGAGAGAGAAAAAAACAAGATTACACTACTTATCTTTACCCTACATCATCCAATACCTACCATATGAACAATCTCAGGATAAACAGAATCAGTAAGTACTCCCCGGTTCATTGATATGTATTCAAGAATGTCATGAAGTGTTTGACGTTTAATTTCCTTCTCACCAAGTTCTGAGGAAGCGTCACTGAAATCAAAAATGACAGTACACTGTCTAATTTTTTTTATGAAAAGATCCTGACGCATATGACCGGGTACCTCTGAGAAATAATAATAATGTCATTTATAGATCCACTCAAAAGGATATATATCTAGATAATCGACTTACCATTAAAAGGAGGTGTTGGTTCAAGTTGAACTTTTTCGGTTACATAGAATCTCGAAGATTTCTGTCTACGAGGTGCTTTACTAATAGGAATCTGATCAATTGGGGCATTTTTTAGTCTGTGGACAATGGGTACAGTTTTTGGCATCTCTCTTTCCCCAGCTGCGTGAGGGTTGTTGTGTATAAAAGTGACATTATTCGAAAGTGCATTTGACTTTTGCTGCTGATCCAATTTATTTATTTTGAATTTAATAAATGGTTATATCATAATAGAGATCAATTAAATAAAGGCACAAACTAACCATATCAGAACTATCCTCGATGGTTATTGCTGGTGCGTCTGTTGCGGGACTAGTGTTGCTATCGTCTGGTGTTGTTATGGTAACTGACGGTTCAGCTGGTTTATCGTTTTTCGTTCTGGAAAGCTAAATATGGAGTTAAGGCTGTCATTTTATTTATTTATGTTCTTGTTCAGGTAAGTAAATATATGTGTGCATTTTTTTTTTAATTTTATTTTTTTAAAAAAAGGATACAACTCCTTTCCATCCTTTCATCATCGTTCCTGACTGACTGATCTAAGCCAATTCAAATTCTCATCAAACACTTTCCAGTACATTCTTGGAGATTTAACTTACAAAAAAACTAGGCGAGGTTAAAGAGATAGACTAGCAAAGTAGAAAGCGTCCTAAAAGATAAATAAAGCAAGGAGAGAGAGCTTTTAGCGATTTTCTTAAACACCCGCAACTTAATGACTGCAGTCACGGTGGTTTACACAATATTAAATTTAATATTTATAGCTTAATCTGGTAAAGGCACTCCTTTTGCAACAGTTGCCATTATCTTCTGTTGCACATTTTCTATCCTGAATATCTTAATTGAAATAGTCGTATAAACTTTGGGTATGTTTTCGTGCATCTCTGTTGGTATATCATTCGGGAAACTTTAAAAAGTAGCAAATTGACTGATTCCAAAGTTAAAATAGAATATACTTTTTTTAATTAAGATATTCAAAATTTAACTTCCTACACAGTAGATCTATATTGCAGCATTCATTATTTCTCAGGTTCTTCCGTGCTGATACTATATTATATTTTATCTGTACCACATCTTCAGAATCATCTTCAAAAAGGATGCCAAATGATCTGACTTTAAACGCGACTTTATTTCAACTCAGAAGAAAGGGCGTCACCTGCCATACTTAATCCAGAATTTTTTTGGCTTCGTTTGAAGATTCATTTGTATATTTTCTGTTATAAAAGGAGGCAAATGACCTCAAGCAACATTACTATATTGCTAATGAAAGGTATCGGGCTAACAGATTTAGGCTGCAGAGTTGAATATTATCTCCATTATTTGTATAACGAAAGATGCTCTTACCATTGGTGCGGAAGATCGTAAAGGAGAGGATGATGGCACATGACCCTCATAATTTCATTCTTCATTTTATTTGTTTGTTTGTTTTACAGTGGCTATTGTATTTAATTGACAGCGTAGATATGACTTCAAGCAGAAACTATATCCCTTATTATTTAAAATAGATCAATCCCCCCCTGACATGCTTGAAGTTAATTTTTCTTTGTTTAGGAAATTGGGATGTGACTGAGTTTCCCCTTTCTAATAAAGTATTAGTGGCAAAAACTTGCATTTTTCGTGTTCTTTTCCTTTCACATCATGAAGAAAATGCTCATCATCTCTAGTCTATTCGCTTCTATTTCTGTTAAGCACACTTTTTTTACTTTCACTGTGAGAATTTCTAGAGCTGTGACTATTGGTCCTGATGGTATCCCTTGAAATCATGATGCAGTCCATGATGGTTTATTCAATATCAATACTTCTATCGTTCGCGACCTTGCTGAAGTTTCTACTAAGAGAGGAATAGGAGATGAAGAAAAGGGACATTGGACAGTCATGTGAGATAAAAGAGTGCTGAGGCTTGTATGACTATTCTAGTTTTAAAAACTATCCATTGTGGTAAGTATGGCCTCTTTTGAAAAATTCGATGTTTTTGCCGATGAAAGTGTTGACTATTTCTCTACCATCATCAAAATCGGTTTTGACATAGTTGAAAGGTTCAATGCTCTTGGTGGTATCTCATATTATGAGAATTAATTTACATCCAGAACTATTCTCGAATATTACCAAGGGTAATGCCTTCGTTCAATAAATCATTTTTCAATTTCAATGTTTTTTTATTATCGCCATCAAAGACATTCATGACAAGTACCTCAATAAACAGTTGATGTCAGTTTAGAACCAACCGGATTTCCACTTGTGAATATATGACGGTTTATTTATATAGAGAATCAGTTGTAAAAACAACAAGCTCTGAAAAAAAAAAGTGATGGACTGTGTTTTTGAGGTTCGAAATAAAAGCAACTTACAGTTTGAAAAAGATATCACTCTCGTGTGCAGTCATGTATTTAGATACCGTTACTACATCATTTCAATTCCAACTTCTCTTAATTCACAATAGCCTTTGATCCATTATTTAGGCAATAACTAGGAAAAATGATGCTGGAAAAAATGGCAACAAAAAAAAAAAGGAGATGAGGGTGAAAATATTATAAAGTTTATTTAAGTGGGGCTCTAACATCCAGTGTCTTTCCACGGACTCTTGCCCAATCCGTGCATGCTCTGTTTTGCTGATCACATAGCGTTAATAACACCTTTCTTTGCACCAGTTCTGCTACAGCCTCCCAGTCGCTAATTAAGTGACACTCTTTCATTTCAAAGACTGACAGATTTGGACAATAACGAACAAATGCATAGACGGTTTTGTTTGATATTTTGAAACAACTATTGGCTGATACTCGTTCAAGACCTGTTGAGCGATACATTGCCAATAATTCAAGGCATTCATCATCGATATCACACCCTGCCAATCCAAGTACAGCTGCCTTGGTATGCCTTGCTATTAATTCAATCGACTTTTTCGTTACCTTTTCACGATCCCTGATTCGGCCAACATTTAAATGACGAAGTTGTGGACAGCTCAGAGCAATGGCTGATAGTGAGACATCCGATACCAATCCACACGCACGTAAATCAAGATGCTCTAATCTATCACAATATTCTGCTACTTTCAAGACGGCTTCGTCTGAAATATGGTGACATCCAGCTAGTGAAAGATATGTAAGTTGCCTGTGGACAAGAAATGGGTAGAGTGTATCGCTTGAAAAATGGTCACAGATATATATGTCTAAATGCTCCAGCTTGGATGCTATTTGGCCTATTTTTGAGAGGGGTTCATTGATTGATTTTTCTTTTATTTTGCGAACTGACAAGGATTTCACCGAGTTACGATATGTCTTCAGTCGTGTAGGCTCTACTGATGGATATTGTTGTTGTTGCCGTATAAATTCATTGTAGTCTATATTGGATATCAATGTTTCTGGAAGTACTATATAATCTGCCTTTAAGTATTCAGAACGATCTATGTAATCAATAGGTGTTTTAACTGAAGATGATGTGCTTGATATAGATGATGCTCGGCTTGGGTATCTTGTAAGCGCTGATGTTTCAAAAGTATTTCCGTCAAAAGGTGCCGGCAATCCAACGGCGAGCGCTGCGGCTGATGATGATGAAAAACTAGGGGTTGGGATAGGTTCATTATATATAACTGATGCAAATTTTAAAATGTTTTCTAAATCTGCTTTTGTATCTTCAAAAGCGACGTTTCTCCACATAGCACGAATAGTCCAATCATGCCACAATCGATTGACAAACAAACATGGGTAGAGATCTGCGTATAATTTCTTTTTATGATCTTCTTGAGGATGGTTTGCTGTCAAAAACGATAATATATGACTGACTATTTCAGGAAGCTGGGTTGCTAAGTGTTCCATGATGTAAAAAGTGATAGAGGGAAACAATAAAAGGAAGAATAATAAAAAAAAAAAAGAGAGAATAATGAGTATAAAATAAGAAAGGGTATGGAGAAAGACTAAGTAATTGAAATAGGAATGGTGAAAACGGAGGTTTTTATTGTTCAATCCATACATTCCTTGTGCTTCATAATCCAGTTGATATTACGAGTGATAATCTTTAGAATATTTTTAAACAACGAATACAATAAAATAGCTCCTTTAATTCATATGAACATTGTAGCATGTATTTTATCTTCTTACTCCTTTTAGTCATTTATCACCCTCCTTCTATTGATCTGTCTAGCCATCAAATTGAGAAACTATGTACATCTGAAATAGTAAAAAACTTAGATTTCATTAAAGTCATTATTTATGCATAGAGCTATTTTTAAAAATACGATACAGTACATATCTACAAAATATTAATATTTACAATAATTGTTTTGCCTAACATAATTACAGTCATCGATTTGTTTAAAAGCTGTTTATTTTTTTGGTTTAAAACCTTAAAGATATAAAACATGGTTTTACGATGGAGTCCAAAAAGTAGAATATCTGGTCTTTTTACAGCTGATAGAAATTCATAAGTATATACATATAAATGCCATTACGTTCATCAAAAATAGTCTATAGTAACGAATAGCGAATATATAGATTCCATATATATAATTAATTTCCATGGTTCAAGAGTAAACAAAAGCAGTTCATATATACAATCCAGTAGGCTGATGGATGGCTAAAGTATATCATTATGCGTATTCGCAAATGAATAATTAAGCTTTCATTTCATCGTGTATGTAAAGATGCCCTGATTTTTAACGGACAAGGTATTGCCAATAACAATACCATTTTAGTAATGCACTACGTTTTTCAAGCAATTGAGAAAAAATTGGAATTTGATCAAGGGCCCTATGAATTCGTATTTCTTGTATTTTTCGAATGGTATTATCCGCTTTATTAGCTATTTGCATGCCAGACACAGTCTTCGTTTGTATTGAACCCCGTGAAAATTCACTTGAAATTTTTATACAGTGGCCTGCTAAGGTAATGGATATGTGTTAAAACTAGCCACAAACCATTAAATTAATAAAGTATATCTTAAAAAGTTGCATGAAGACATAGTAATCTATCAGCTTATTTCATTTATTTTTTATTTGATTGTTTTATTAGTAATGAATATCAATGTTTGAAAAAGATGTATATAATGCAATGAATTTACAGCAGTTAAGAGCGGTGAATATTGGCTTGGGATTCGGGAGTGAACAAGCCACGGCCAGACAGAAGATCGACGAGAGGACGATGGCCCAACCACCATGCATCTAGAGGTTTGCGGTTTTTCATATCAGTAACTTTAATCAGTTCCTTGACAGGGTTGTAAGCAACGTCAGACCCAGAAACACCGACGACAGCAGCTGATTCAGTCGCCTTTGTGAGTTCAACTGGTACAGGTGCTTTCTGCTTATATGCTATTCCAAGAGCTGCGGAGGTATGCTTCTCAAAGAAATCAATACAGGACTTAGCAAGGCGCGTTGCTCTAATACGATCCATAGGGCTAGGGTTAACACCTTGTTGAATGTGTCCGAGAACTGCAGTTCGAGAATCGAATAAAGCGTGACCTTCATCCTTCAAAATATCTGAAATGACCTGAGTAGTATATGTCTTACTAGCTGTTTCATTGCGCAAAATTATTCTACCTTCAGATGTATCTGCCGCATCATCCATATACATGGCCATTAAATGACGAGAGTCAGATTGAAGTCGAGAAAGGTTTACACCTTCTTCAGGAATATAAATTGTACTTGCTCCACTTGCCAAACCTGCTTCTACGGCTAAATAACCTGATCTTCCACCTTGAACTTCAACAACAAACACACGGCGACGGGATGAACGAGCAGACTGTACAATAGCATCACATGATTCAACAATAGCGTTGAGTGCAGTGTCTGAACCTAGCGAGAAATCTGTACCTGGAACGTTATTAGATACAGTAGCAGGGATCAATGAAATTGGAATACAAAGTGAAGGATATTGGCTACGAGCAGCCTCAAGATTAATAACTGAAGCGAAGGCCTCAAAACCACCAATTACTAAAAGAGATTGGATGTTATGCTTTTGTACTTGATAAGCAATCATTCCCATATCAACAGCTTCCCCAGGTACAGCACGATTAGTTCCTAGCTCTGAACCGCCTCGAGGAGACCAGCCATCGACACAAATCCATGTCATTTCTTCAATTGAGCCATGAGCTAAACCAGGGAAACCATTATTGATGCCATAAGGTTTATGACCACGGTTAAGAGCATATCTGACAGCTGTACGTGTGGCAGCATTCATACCACCAGCTGGTGCTCCTACATGAATAATACCAATGTTGAGTCGAAGGTGCTCAGGTAATAACATAGTCTCATCATCCAGAATTGTAGATGCGTTATAGGCTTCAAATTCTTCAGCAAATTGAGGATCACGAAGTTCCATAGCGCGAGCAAAGTTTTTCTCACCAATGGATTCTGCAACCTCATGGGTAAGCTCGACAGCTTTCATTAAAGGTCCACTTGTCACCTTATTGTTACTCATACCAATCATAGGAGATGGAGTTTCCGGTGTTGAGCGTAACACAGCTTCTACTGCCTCAACACTTTGAATAGTGGCAAGAATACGATCAAATGCTGCAGGTGAACCACCTCTCTGGGTATGGCCTAGGGTAGTTACACGCGTATCAAGTCCAAGTCGATCAGTCAGAATGTCTTTAATATGATCAGCTTTGATTGGGTTCAAATTTTTATCGATTGCACCTTCAGCAACAATAACGACTGTTTTACGTTTACCAAGTTCGCGATGACGTTGAGCCACTGAACACAAAACGGATTCCCAATCGTCCTGACTTGGGGGTCTTTCAGGAATAAAGATGAAATCAGCACCTGTAGCAATTCCGGCTGCAAGAGCCAACCATCCACAGTGGCGACCCATTACCTCAATAACAAAGGCACGAGAATGAGACAAGGCTGTTGTACCAATAGAGTCAACGGATTCACAAATACGATGAAGTGAGGTTACAGCACCAATCGTTATATCGGTAGAAGACATATCATTATCGATGGATCCCACCAGGCCTACAATGGTAAGATGCTTATATGCTTTTGATTCATCCTCAGTGATTCGTCCGATCTTTAAAAGTTCGTCATTCAAGCCACTCCATTCAGAGCGGAAAACATCAGCACCAGTTAAAGAACCATCGCCGCCACAAACAATAAGAGAATCAACACCATTTTTAATTAAATTTTCAGCAGCTTGTAGACGGCCTTCACGAGTTTTAAAAGGCATGCATCTAGCAGTACCAATAGAAGTACCTCCCTAATTTAGAAATTATGTGAATTTCCTTATCCACCTTAATTTTTTGTAACCTTACAATAGCCAAATAACCTCTAACACTCTTCCAATCCATCTTCTTGATACCACCATCAACAAGACCTAAATATGATAAATAACTCATAAATCAACTTGAACGAAAGTATATATGCATGATGGTATATTACCTTGATAACCTTCATAAACAGCAAACACGTCACATCCTTTAGAGATACCATAACGTACCACAGCCCGTACACACGCATTCATACCTGGTGCGTCACCTCCGGAAGTAAGTACACCGATTTTCTTAGTTTTACCGGATTTATTAGCCGCTTCGTCAACGGAACCGGGACCAGTAAGAGGAACATCCAGCACGCTTGGAAAAGCTGGCTTATTAGAGAAAATAAGAGTATTGTTCAAAGGATCAAGAGTATAAAGCTCGATTAACTGAAAAGTACCACTGAATGACTTGATTGATTTATCTTGATAAGAAGAACCCAAAGTATCTAATTGAGATTTTACAGCCTGAATTATAAATATAAGATAAAAACAGTTAATGCTTAATATATTGCTATAGTGATTCAAAATCATCATTGTTAATACTTACACCAACATCAAGTACCGATAATGATAAGGCTGCTTCGTTCAAGGACCAATCCATATCATCGGCTGGCCTTGGACGAGGAATAGAAGTGGTGTTTAATACAAGTCGGATGATAATATCAGTAGTCATTAGATGTTCATTTGATGCAAGTTTAAGCCATATCTCTTCGTGGGACCCGTCATCTTTAGTTGCCTCGTTCGATGTACTAAGCGTTTTAAACCCAAGTGAATTATAAAATGATTTGGTGAGTTCAAACAACTCAGTCGAGCTGGCAGTATAAACAATATGAGAGAGGCCTTGTACCATACTATGTATCTAATTTCTCGACCAAAAATGAGAATTTATTATATAATAACGTCTAAACTAACTTACAGTTGAATGAATACAGAAAAAAAAGAAGAAAAAGAAGAAAAAGAAAAGTAAAAGTAAAATGGCATTTTTGTGTTTCGGTTTATATTTTTTTTCTGGTTTCAGTTTTTACATGACTTTCGTGACTAGTTTCGTGTGAAAGTTGCTGGTACTTGGGCTTTTCCGTTTCCAACACGTTTAAATTATTGCTCCAAGGTGATTTTCAACAACTCAGGGTCCCTAAGTTCTACTTTTGTAGCATTTCTATTATTTTAATAATGAGCTGATATTTAACAAGAAATCAGGTTACAAAAGTCAGTAGCATGTGCTACACCAGACCCGATAAGTTAAAAACAACGATGTGTTGGATGATATTGTATTTTGGTACACGAGTAAAGATGAGATTTATAAAATAGGAAGGTGGGGGAAGGAACTAAGGTTTGGTATGGAAAATAGCGAAGGGGATTGGATGGAAAGCAGGTGATCAGTCGGTGAAGTGGGATCCGAGATGAAAAACTTCAAAAAAAAAACTTTTTCTTGTTTGCCTAAGAGCATCTCCAACGGTCATCGAAATCCGTTGACAAATTTATTTTAAACTGCGTACAATTTCGATGATTTAGGAAAACCGTTGGAGATTTCCTATCGAGAAACCACCCAAGGTACACAAGTGGGTCAATTTCGACGATGAATCTCTCGATACCGTTGGAGATGCTCTTACCATTTTTACAAGAATTGCAATACTCGAAATAAACAACATAAAAATTAGTGCAAAAAATAAAAAGCCTTCAGATTTCAGGAGACACAAACAACTTATAAAAAAAACAGAGGAAACAGAAGAAGGTTGATAGGTCAAATATTTTCATTAATTTGATGTTTATCAAGTCAATTGTTTTGCCATCGGGACCAGTTGTACAGATTGTTGACTTTTGACTTGCCTCTTCGATCATTTTTAAATCGTCGGTTTGCTTTTTACATAATGGTTTCCACTGCATCGATTGGTGCCATATTATATGAATTTGAGACCACACTTTTTTGTTGATACAGTAGTTCAAAAGTTTTGTTTTATTAATTTATCGTCAGCTTTGCTCCTACCGGAGCAAAGTCTGGCTGTTCTAATAATAATATATTGCCAGGGACGAGGGGAGTACAGTGTGTTTGGGGAGATCATATTCACGTATGAACAGAGGGTTGTGTAAATGTGTT
>VCJK01001557.1:58027-71296 GCA_024139485.1 Backusella psychrophila | reverse complement strand
AAAAAAAAAAAAAAAAAAAATTATCGTGTTCCAAAACAGCTTTTTCTACACCTTGTCTTAAAATGGTAATCTTACGTCATTGATAAGTATAAATCTAAGCCAATCATTTCGAGTAGTTTTTTGGCAATGTAGAAATAGAAAGATATAAATCGGTGGCCATCAAAACCACCCAACCATCTTGACACTTCCAAGCTAACAGCTATACTATTCTCGAGATGTCTGACTTTTATTTTATTTTTACTTTCTACTTTGGAAGAATATGGGTCATTACAGCATACGCCTACCACCAATATCAAAATTGTAAAAGGTGAATAAAGAAAACTATACCTTAAAAGTCTGAGAAAATCCATACCCCAAGGTCTGTCTCTTGACGATAACTATAACAAAGATTAGATATATAATAAGTACAATTTTATATTTTTTTTTTCTAAAACAAGGTATGAAACGAAAGAGACACTGAGTACCTATACTAACGATAGAATGTCTGTGTTTTTTTTTTACTATGTATCATTAAAGGAAAGCGATTGTTCTCGTCCTAAATAAAAATAATTGTAGAGCTAGCTTCGCTCCATATTAAGGTCTACATCTATTCGAAATCTGTAATACAGGCTCAAAGAAAACATGAAGGCTCGGGACTGACCTAATTCAGAATTGTATATGTAAATCAATGACCATCATATGTGGGCTGTCGAGTCAACTGAGAAAATGATGGTAAAAGTTTAAAATTGCTGTTTCAACTATATTTAAAATTGACTTTTCTTTTTCTAAATTTAATTATATAAGGAAGTTCGCTTGTGATTACTTGAGACGATACTTTATTAAGAGCTGAAAAGTAGAAACAAGGGCATATATATCAAATACGTCATACTATAACACCAACATGATGAACAGCAACGAAATATGAAGCGCACATTATGAAACAATTAGACAACATGCTATTTTGTAAAAGGATGCCAAGTGTTTAATAATACGAGAGGAGATGGAATGCTTACAAGTTGATATCATATTTAGATATTATTTTAGTTGTAGCAGCTTTTTGGACCATGTATAGCATAAATGTGTATTTACATACAATTTCATGGAGTCAACATAAAATAAACTTTTTATAATATATCAAATAGCAAAGCGTAAAGTCATTGTTTCATTTATCAAGTGCTGATTACAGTGTAATCAAATACATGGGTAACACCAAAAGTGGATATGGCTTCCTTATTCCTTTGAAAGCTTAATATTTTAACTCATGTTTATCATATGAATATGTAATAAATAATCAAGTATTATTAACAAATCCAAGTATGTTTATTTATAGAAAAATAATACAACATATAAAAAAATGGCTACAAGACACGCCCAATTAGTCGACTTGGATGCGAGCATCAACAGAGGGGAAGAGCTCAAAGAATGCCTACATATATTTTTAGTGGATACAGCGAGTACTGTATATACTTTATCTTACCTTGAACAAATCAATTCCATTTTTTACATCATCAGCACCACCCGTCTCTCTAATCGAATGCATACTCAATTGAGGGTTTCCAACATCTGGAAAGTGCTTATTAGAACCAATAGTATCAGACAAATATGTATAGAACTTACCTATTGTACGGATACCCAATCTTGCGGATAATCCAGGTCCAATGGTTGAACCACAAGAAGAGTCATTACGAACAACAAATTCCTAAGAATGACAGTATTAAAGGGGGTATTCATCAAGGGGCATAAACAAAAAGTTTGATTTATATTACCTGAATTGGAATATCACGCTGATTTGCTATTTCACGTAAAATCAAGCTAGTAGGAGCCGTAGTAGCATAACGCTAAAATGATACAAGTTATTAGCTCAAAATTCCAAAGTAAAAAAAAAGTATCGCTATACCTGATTTGCATTGATCTTGATTACAGTGCCTTTGTGCATAGCAGGTCTATGGTTTTCTTCATACTTTTCACTAAATAAAGTTGTATCTGTAAGTATTTTTTACCCTCTGCTATCTATTGTTAAACTTACACATAGTTTGGATGAACTTGATAAAAAAAAAAAATTAAAAATTAATATCATACTCATTTATTTATCGAATAAAATCACCATACCTGCATGGGCCATATCAGCGCTAACCAAGAAAGATCTATGAACAGCTTGTTCAAATGCAATCTAAAATTGATAAATCAAGAACGAAAAGGATCAATACCAAACATAATGAACCTTTTTCTCTCTTTCTTTTTTACCTTTTCATTCTTTGGTGGTGAGTTACCATTTATCGTTGAACCAATGATTCTTTCCAAAGTTGAAGGTAATAATGTTGAGTGTGCACCATGAGCGGATGTACTACCGATTTCCTCGTTATCAAAAAGTGAGATTAATCGAATGTTCGTATCATTTTCAATCGAATGAGGATGCTCTGTGGATTTGATCAAAGACTACTCAGCAAAGCAGAATTTTCGTTTTTTTTTTTGGGTTAGTCCAATTTGATTGGAGGTTGCATATACAAATGCATTTATTTACCATTAACGAACAATATGACATGCCTTGGTTGTCGAGTCGTGCAGAATAAATAAACTCATCATAAACACCACCCAACGTAGCAGGCTGCGTATCATAGAGACAAAGCTCAAAGTCACATACTTGGTATGCTTTAAAGATAATATGATGTAAGTATCTCTTGACTTGGTTTCAATGATTTTTTAACTCTTACGTTCAATATTCATCGTCTCTGCCAAAATATGAATTAAAGCGGGGTGATGCTTCTGAGTTTGATTAGGACCCCATGATGACTTTTCTTTTTTCGTAGCATTCAATGTTCTATCTTGAAATGAGTAAACCAATCAAGTATGCTTAAAGAAAGTTAAAAAAGGAACTTACGCCTTTGCCGTGGTAGCAAGAATAGGAAGCATATGCGTTTCTCTGTTGAATTTAAAAGCCTCATTGGCAGATCCATCTAAATGAATAGCCAAGGAGGGTACTCTCATAACAGGTCTGTATGTAATTCATTATTGTCAGATGAAAAGTATAGAGGGGCTGAATCAAATGCATCTTACTTTTTAACATTTACAAGAGTATGACGGTAAGAACCGTCTTCATGCTCCACCATAACACGACCTGCAATTCCGAGATCACGGTCGAACCAAGTGTGCCTAATATTGTTTCATCCCATTGTTACACATATGTAAGCACAATTATATCTTGAGACCTCTTATTTTTTTCTTATTACCAGAGACCACCACCATAAAGCTGAACACCCACTTCCAAATAACCAACTGATTCTTTCTTTGATACAGGCTTAACTTTAAGACAAGGCGAATCCGTGTGAGCACCGATAATAGAGAAGCCGCCCTTTCCTGGCTCGTAAGCGCCTCCTACGACAAATGCCACAATGGAGGAACCATTACGTGTAAAGTAGTATTTGCCATTGCGCTTGAGATTCCACTGGTCTTTTTCGCTAATCTTTTGAAACCCGCTCTTCTCTAAGCGTACAGAGGCTTCATGGACACAGTGAAAAGGAGAAGGAGAAGCGTTCAAAAAATCAATAAAATCTAAAGCATCCTTTCGATGTTCGGAACTGCCGACAGTAGTAGTATAATCCATATCCTTAGTTGATGTAAAAGAAGAGGCAACAAAAGTTTTTGAAGAGTTTATTGAACGTCGAAATGGGTTTTTGATTTTAAAGAATTTCCCACCACAATTCATAATTTGATTAAAAAAAGGAACAAAATAAAATGATTTTGAAAAAAAAAAGATATAAAAATATGTAGAGTAACAAACATTCGGAGTTTAGTAGTAGCAGCTTTTGTATCAGTTTGGACCCTTTTTCAAGTAGAGAAAATGACAAGACTGATCTTCTTCTTGACGGCGATACATTTGAATTACAAGCGTAATAATAGTACTTACAAAAAAAATTTGATTATATTCCAAATAACAAGAAAAAGTAATTCAAATGTATTGAATAACTTTATTTGAAACACAATGGCACATATCAAATGATAACTTTATTTAGCGTTTCTCTCGGAGAATATAGCATTAAAGAACCCTACTATTTCTGTTAACAGAAACTGGATCATTGAAATAAAATAAAAATATTGTAAAAGGATAATGGAATTTTTTTTTTGTGTGTCTACATGTGTTTTTTCTTTTTCTTATTTGGGATCAAAGAGTGAAATAAAGTCGGATATAATCAAGTGGGATTGTCCATTTTCTCCTGCTCTCACTGGGATACGGTCCAACACTGTCATAGAAGGACAGTTTTTAATAACAAGCGCCCGGTAAATCATCCTACGTTCTCTCCAGCTAACATCTAATGTATCAAGATATTGTTTATCACTCTCTCCCCATTCAACGTCTTGACTAAGTTGAAGTGGAGCTTTGGTGTCAAAGATTTCGTTATCAGCAACTTTGGCTGAATAGTAAACTGAGGTAACTGGGTTTTTTCTAAATAAAGTATTATAAATATATTGCATATATCCAACATCAAACGAAATTACCTTAAATCAAGATGCTTTAGATGTCTAAAATGGCTCAAGGTTTCAATCAGGTTCGGAAGGTATGGAATCTTGTTCCCGACTAGGCTCAATTCTTCAAGGTGCTTTAGTCCACGAATTGGGTGTAAATCTCGTAAACCATTATAATTAATATTAAGAGTCGATAAGTTGGGCATGGCCTGGGCAATTTTTGGAGGCAGTTTTTCGATTCCTAGGGAGCAAAGTTCGAGATACTTTAATGAATAGAAATCAACAAAACCATTCAATTGTCCAAATTGACAGCTTGATAAGCAAAGAGCTTTCGATTGGCGTAAGTGCTGAATTTTGATTTCACTAAGAAGATGTATACAATGGTTTAGTTGTTTATATTTGACAGATAGCAGAAACATAGAATACTTGCGTTTTCTCACAGTCTTGGTTTCTTAATGAGAAAGAATCAAGATGATGGAGTTGTTTTATCCCAGCGATACTTTTAATCGAATTGTTATCCAAGGAAAGTTGGGTTAGTTGTGGGAAAAAGGAAGCATCAAACATAGTGAGTCGGTTATGATCTAATACGAACTTTGATAGATTTTCCATAGGTCGATCCAATGCACCACTTATAATTGAATTATTATCTGAAAAAAAGAATGATAAGCAGATTTGGATATATTTAACATTTAATGGATATATTTACCAAGAAATAGTTCATTGAGATGTTCGAGATGATCAAGGCCTCCAAGGTATTTTATCTTGTTAAAAGACATGTCGAGATATTTAAGACAAAACCTAATGATGATGTGATGTAAAGTGTTGATTAGCAAAAAAAAAACCTTTCCTTTTCCTGATTTACCTATTATCCTTATCAAATTCGATTTGTTCCAATTCATTCCCTTTAAGGGATAACCAAAGGAGATTGTTCATGCTTTTAAAGGTCGACATTGATTTAATACCATTGAAACCCGCATCTACATCTCTTAAGCATCGTAATTCAACTAGACTTGAAAAATCTTTTACCGAGTTATGCGATAAATCCAGTTTATGTAATGCCTTGAGCTGCTTTAAATCGATGCTGGTGATCCTAGTTTTAAACAAACCTTTTAGAACTATCGCAATACATAGGAGGAAATATAAATATATTTAGCTTACTTGTTTCGTGCTAGATTTAAGCAAGTTAAACTTGTTGGCATATCGGCTACATGTGTAAGTTGATTGTCCGACAATATCAGTTTTTTCAAAGAAACAAGATGGGTATCCATGTTATCGAACTTTTTAATGTCTTGCTTACTCAAATTTAGTTCAGTTACATCAGACAATGGTACATCGGGATTTAATCGTTTTAAAAGTATAAGAAATCTTTCATTAGAAGGGGCTTGCTGACTATTATGTTTAATAACACCACTTGGCGATCCATTTTTCCTGCTAGGTCCTTCGTTTGAGCTACTGTCCGAAGATTCACTCGATTTAATGCTACCAGTAAATACCCAACTAGATGCACTATCATTGCTAGTTCTTTTAGATGAAGATTTCAATGTTCTCGGTCTCTTTGGTTGTTTTCCTTTTAGTGAAGCCTGTTGTGTGTCTATGGCTTGGTGAGGGGTTTCGTTCTCATTAAGCGAGAAATTGAATGCTTTACGAATTGATATATAAATTATGTGTTTAAATGGGGAGCTTACTTAATTCTAAGAAACATAATACATACCTTGGAATTGAAATGGTTTGCTGGATGAGGAAGACGAAGAGGCAAAATTCTCCATGGTTTGAAAAAACATTGAAATTAGTGAAAGAAAAGCAAATCGTTCTATTTTTTTTTCTTTTTTTTATTAAAGAAAACAAAAAACCCTCATGATCATTGTTCTATTTCGTTGCTACGAAAATATATTTACTTTGATTTAAAAATATATTAATTGGGCTCATTTGCCACTCAAATATTACTGCAGCCATAAACAATCACGCAAAAAAAAACAAAAAACAAAAAAAAACAATGGTACTATTTAACTATCAATTTAAGTTTACTTCCATTATTTCACAACCATTGAGAATCGCATTACTAAAAATTGATTGTTTTCAATTATTAAATTTTTACAATAAATTATATTATACTGTCCAACAACTTTTAATTCAAAAGTGTACATAAGACCCATTATGGCCAACTGGTAGTATCAAAATTACTTGAAATAGGCGAAAGTGACCTTTTCTAGGTGAAAAAAAAAATACAAAAATTTGGCTCAACCAAGTCAGGATGCTGAATATTTCTTGATCCCCTTTATTATTTTGCCGTTTTATTATCGTTTGAAAAGTGCATAATATTTCAAAAGGCTTCATGTTTCTGTATGGCCAATCATATTTCAAAATAGTATGATCAATGACTTCATAAAAATGAAGTTCTTTGAAGATGTATAACTCAACAACACAAAATAGATGCTAAAATACCTTTAAAATATGTCAAAGGATTAAATGAGCAAATTTATTTTAATAAAAAATGAACATGATCATGATCTCGATTTACAAAAGTGCCAGAAATCGAGATTCTACGACAGACCTGAGAAAGTCAATCATGACCTGGATTTTTTTTTTTCAAATTGATTGCTTTATCCTATGATTTGATGTAATTTAAAGCTGCCGTTCCTTTTTTTAACTGTGTGGATAGTTGCAATTCTTCTGTTATGAATGTTCAAAATTTCGTTGTGTATAAAGGCCATTGATGTAATTTTAAATTGGCTGAATCAAGCTGGACAAATTACTATTTAGGACAATGAGCTGTTTGTACCTAAATTTCTCAAATACACTTTTAAAATGATTGGGACTTGCTATGTACTTGTAAATATTTGTTTTCACTACAAAATGTAACGATAGATTAGAATACTTCCAATAAAAGTCAACCTTCGTTGAAGAATAATCAGGTTGACGAACACATTTTACGAGTCTCCACAACGCCGCTATATCGTGACTGAAAGAAAACAGTGATTGTTGAAATTGAAGAGCTCAAAAATATTGATATGGAAGAAGTAGCTCATAAGAAGGATGGAAATTAGCCTACTAGACTAATTATATGGACGAAGAACAACAGTGATACTTCCTTTTCTTACGACAGAAACTCAGGGTGCCTTGTCAAGCTGTCAAGGCAGATAATGTCCACTACGAAGCTGCTAGAAAATGAAAGATATTATACAACAAGGACATAGAAAAGAACATTATTGGAATCAAATCGCATGACAATTAGTCTTCAAAGTAACCTAAAGAACGAGCAGTTACTAAATAAAGGTGTCATGTTTTTTCTGTTGTTTAATAAATGAATCATTGCAAGTTAATTAGATTTTTGTTCTGTATATTAATTCATTAAACAATCACATCTATTCATTCTAGTGCTTTAATTTTTGATGTGGTCAGTTATAGATAGGACTGAATATAGAAGCCGAATTAAAATTTAATAAAAATGCTGTTTCCTATCCAGACAATATAAATTAACTTTTAAAAGAAAATAAAGTTGTGACAAAAATACTTCCATAAATATTTTGTTTATTTGTTTATTTGTTTATTTGTTTATTTTTATTTTTATTGTTTATTTTTTTTTCAAGCCTAATTACCACATTACAACGTGGCCACTTTTGTTGAATTCACTCCTTATTGTACGACAATTATAATAGACTCCTTGAGAAATAAATCTTTTGAAACCAAAGATTCTTCGTTTTTCTATTACAAATTATAAATATCTAGCTCTCCTGTTTTTCATTTTCCATCAAATGGCAATAACTTAAAACCAAGCAACAGCTTCATTAAAAAAGGTCGAGTTTATTTTATTTATTATTTTATCATGCTATGAGAAAATAAAAAATAAAAGAGAAATCAAGGGGTGAGTGTGAGAGAAAAAGTAGAGGTGGACATATGGGAGTATGTTTTTTTTTTGTAGTTTTCTTTTTTTTGGGTTTTTCGATTTTAGGAATTATTTTTCTTTACAAAAAGAGAAAAGGGGGAATACGTCTTTAAAATGAAATGAAAGGGAGGGGTTTGATTACAGCCTTGGAGAGGTGGAGTAAGCAGTAGAGGATGAAGATGATGTACTTAAGGAACCATTACTATTGTTGTTATTATGAATCTTTGCATGTCTTCGAAGGTTACTAACTACTGAAAAGTTACGACCACAATTTTCAACTTGACACTTGAAAGGTTTCTAAAAATACACAAGTCAATAACAGGAATTCTAGAAAAAAGTTAAAGAAATTTTACCTCTCCTGTATGGCTATACATGTGAGTTGTGAGTGAGCTTGGACGAGTAAATCTCTTGCTGCATAATTCACAGCCGTAGCGTTTGGAAACGGGGCTTGGAGAACGGCTACCTCGCGAGCTGACGGTTTCAACAGGAGAGGAAGAACGAGAAGTGTGAGTAGAGGAGCGTCGGATATGACTGTAGTCATAGTGAGGATAATAAGGTGAAGCAGCTGCTGTATTGTTATACACTCTTGATTTGGTATATGGATCATTAGCCAACATAGGAGATGATGTTACGCCTTAAATTAATGTAAATGTCAGTTTTACAATTCAAAGACCTGTATAATCCATATATAGTAACTTACCGTGACTATATAATACAGAAGGTTGAAACACTCTTGCAGAGAAAGGATCGTATAATGAATTTGTGTTCATGTGAGGACTTGGTAAACGATTGCACGAATTCACATGAAAACTAGAGTCTTGGTGTGTCGCGAGAAAAGGCTGGGCGGAAGTGGATGAAGTGTTCATCTCCTGAGATATCGCGAAATCATCACAACCGCCATGAGAGTATTTCCATGATTCAAAATCATTATTTTCAAAAGAATGAGGAAGATACGATGGAATAGAATTTCTATGAGACATTGAAGGGTTGCTGTTTCTGTTAAAGGCCTCTGAATGAACAACAGGCTGGTATCTTTGTGAGCGAACCGATAGGTTGCACAGATGCTGCGGCTGTTGTGTTTGTGGCTGTAATTGTGCCTGAGAGGGCTGTGAATAACTATTGAGATTAAGACTCATACCAGGATAAACAGAAAGCATTGAAGTTAAATGAGATATAAAGAAAAGAAGGGATAGACTAAAAAAAAAAGTATGATAGAAGAGAAAGTTTACAAGGAAGGTGGAATTTATGAAAACTAGCAAGCCAGTTATGAAAACTATTGATATTGATAAAAATGTATATAACAACGGCAAGCCGTACTATATGTTTAAATTATATGTATAATATGTAAAAGTAATTAAAAAATATAAAAAGGTAAAACTGGGAATCAACCTGGTTTTAACTTCTAAAATAATGTTTTTTAATTGAAAGAGAAGAGTTAATGTTGTTGTTTTTCGCTGAAAACAAAAGTGTTATTTAAATAGTATAAAAACAAAGTTTCAAATAATAAGGAGGCTAATAATAGGGGCCCACAAACTACCATTTGGGCTACACGAGATTTAAAATGTTTTAATTCTTGATTGTAGTGAATAACAACTTTGAATCTTGAATTTCTCAATCCGAAAGTTGGCACCTAATCTATAAAAAAAATCTAGTAGATGATTTTATTACTATTATTATCTTATTTATTAATGCAACAGAAATATATTCCAGTTCCAGGAGAATAACAATATACATTTTTACTCTTCCTTTTTCCCATTCTTTCTTTCTTTGTTTTTTTTTCATTTCTTTTTTCTCTCAACTACTGAAAGTGGCACAGATACGAGAAGCGAAGCGAAATTTTTTTAGGTATCGTGTCACGCCAAATGCTAATAAGTTTTTGAAAGGAGTAAACAGAGCAATAATAAGAAGCAAAAAGAGTAAAAACTTTTGCATTCCTGTGTAACGCAATCCAAAAAAAGATCAAAGATAAAACAAAGCGTAATTGTATATCTCGATTATATTGAATTATGTGACTAGCGATTATTAAATTTACTAAATGGTTGGATCGGATGTAACAAGAAAAGCGAAAGAGTAATAAACAAGAATAAAGGATACACATTGGAGGTAATAAATCACGAAAGTTTGGGTTTGAAGTGGTAGGCTCTTTTTTGTGTCACAATTCGATTAATTTACAGCTTTTGCTTTTGCTTTTGCTTTTTCCTTTTTCTTTCTTTTTCCTTTCACTCACTTTATCTATTTAAACCAACTTCAAGTCTTTATTATTCATAATGAAATAATCACACTATAAAATGCTATTATGGTTACTCTATTTTTAATTATGAAAATATTTTGTTTATATTTTGTTTTCTTTTTACAAACTGTTTTCTTTTTTTTTTGGCGTGCGAAAAATCGCCCAAGGTTATAAAATAGGAGTAGTTTTTCACTCCCTTTACTCTATAAAGTAATAAAGGAGGACAAATATGGGGGGCGAAAAATAACTTTTATTTTCTTAACCTTTACAAGTACCCAGTAATAATGGTAGTAAAAAAAAGTAAGAGGGGAAGGAGACGTTGGTAAAGGTCCCAAATATTTACTAAACTGTATACAAGAGATAGCTTATTTAATTATTTATGCGATTTTTACTTAATTAAATTTGAGTAATAAAGTGTAAAATCCACTTTCTTATTACTCTCAATACATAAATTTAGTCTAAAACACCTATTATCAGCACTGGTTCGATCGCAATAATAATTAAACTAATAGCTAACGCATTTATGACGCTTTTATTGCTTTTTTATTGCCGTCTCCCATAAATGTAATCTTATATATCTTAGTGCGATAAACTACTTGTAATTGTAAGAATATAGGGTTAGTTAACCATTAATATGCAAAACATCTCATCTCTAACACATGAAATCTATTGACTTTGTTTTTAAAGAAACAAAAAAGAAGACATCAGCTTTGTCCAATTTAGGAAAGTATGTCAATTATAGTATATACCTATATCGTCTAATAATAACATTGAGAGCACTAGAATCTAGAATATTTACATTTAAGTAACCGTTTAATTAAAGCCGCTATACATGGTCAAAGCGCTGGTGCTTTATTTTGACAGTACTATTTTTTGTAGTTAACCATATCTGTCTCTCACGTCTTGTTCAACTGATAATGAGTACCACACTCTTGCCAAGATAAATTGTTTGGATTGAAGTATACTTTACAATTATAATTAGAATCAATATATCTGTTTGACTTTACTCGAATTCAGTAATTTATTGAATACGGATTCTCGAATTTGTTCAGCTATAAACCTGACAGCGGAAGGTTTATTTTATCAGATTCAGTGATTTAAATGAGCTGCGTAGTTGCACCATCTTTTTTTTTTAGTTGTATTACAGTGTATAAAAAATTTATACAAACAATGACTATGTGCATATTCGATAAAAAGCAAATTGAAGCGTGAATTGGTGTAATCAAATGAAACCATAGATGTGCCCAATTCACGTTTATTAACAAGTTGGATGGATTTTTTTTTGAAATTGATGGAGAAGTAATCTAGTAGTACAACAAGAGCACCATATTGTGCCTTTATTGGCATACTCAATGAAGTTAAAAATTCTATAAAAAATAACACTTTGTACTTCAATCAAGAGGAACTAACAGATACAAATACAGATAATGTAAGCGTCGTCAACCAAAGTACATATGCTTAATCGTTTACATTTATACTTTTATTCGTGGCACCATTCAAAAATAGAATATATAAATGGATTTAATATTTTAACTTGAATAAAAAATAATTTTAACTATGTGCCAACCTTTGATCTATATTTTGGTATAAAAGTTGTTATCAAAGTTTGCTATAAAAAGCTGGTTCGCTTTCACACAGCGTGGTAAATTAATGATAAGGTAGTATCGTTATTTTATAAAGCCGTAAGATGCATTATATATAAAAGTAGAATTTACACGAACTGTCCAATTCGGCCACACTTTACTTTGAACTATCTCATCAAGGAGTAATAGGTAGTACCAATCCCTTATAAAGATATGTATAGAAAAAAACTTGTATTTTTTTATTTAAAAGAAATAGACTTGTTATATTTCAGAATCGAAGCAGTAGCCGATCAATATTATTATAAGGGGTCCTTTCTTATTAATGGTTTGTGCGTTTATTTTAGACATTCGCTCCCAAACGTATGATCGGGTGTGACGATCTGGTTCATAATAGATGAAGATTTTTGTCTATTTTCGTACAAACTCCATTTAGATCCGATGGTTTTTTATATATTTTTGTGCTCGAACCAAGTTTTTAGTTCAATTTCCAAAAGAGATGGTTTTCTACCATCCTCCATCAAATTGGGGAGCAATATGGTTCTCAGTATATTCACTAATATTATAGCTATTATTTATTTACATTTTGAGACACGTTGTTATATTGGATATTTCAAAATATTCATTCATTTAATAAATAAACTAAGACAGATAGCTCCTTAAGTATCCTATATTGTATATCAGACCTGAGGGCTTATATTATTACACAAAAAATACTGGCAATAAGAAACAACATGCACCTTTTACTCAGTAGCAATAGCCTTGATGAAAAACAGGAAAGAAGCGAATATATAAAACCGCCATTTAAATACAAAACGAAAAAAAAAGAGTATTATTACATATGAAAAAGTTAGGTAAAGACATAATTCAATCTAACGGTGGTCAATATATTGTGTAAAACAAAAAATAAAAATTATAAACATATTCATTAAGAAAAAACGCCTCTTTACAAATACTAGTGGTGATCTTGTTTATCAAAAAAAGGTGCTTAAGTCATTCTTAATAATTAATACACGCACACACACATATATATATAACTAAATAAACACAACTAAAGATATGTTGTAACTAGCAAATGATTTATCTCTTTCTTTTATTATACATTTACCAGGCATGAGCATTATTCCATGTATACT
>VCJK01001557.1:7466-21701 GCA_024139485.1 Backusella psychrophila | reverse complement strand
TTTTTTTTTGTTCTTCCTTCCTTTGTAAATATACATATACAATTTACTTTATATTTAGAATAAAGTAAATAAACGTGGCAGTGAAGTAAGCAGCAGCAGAAGAAGAAGACGATCGATTATGGAAACCGCTCAAGTCCGACTTCCTAGACCAAGAAGTACTACAACTGTCAATCATAGAAACAATAACACCATTCCTACTGCTAATACCACTACTGTATCGCATACTATTCAAGCAAATACACTTCCAAATAACTATCATCATTACAATAATAACAATAATTACCATCATTACAGCACCTCTAACAACAATGGCGGATTAAACGCACAACGCCACTATACCTTCCCACAAATCACACCACCCTCTGCTGTTCATGCACAGCGAAGTAGGCATGCTCGACCAAATGAAACAGGTCTTGTTACACCTGTCAAACCGGTTTATAAATTGAAATGCAGACATTGCTCAACAATTGTATGCGCCAGAGGGATGAAGGCAATTTTATTAGCTGATCTCGCCATTGAACTGTATAGCACCGACACACCCTCACAATGGTAAATATATAGTTATATATTTGATGGAATACAATGGCTGATACATTTATGTAGTATATACGTTTTGGAAAAGGATTATCTAACCCGTTCTTGCCTATGTCGAATTCGTGATGTAGCATGCTTAGAATGGTAAGTACACAGTTTTATGATCTACTGGTTTTTTGACTAAATATATAAATCAATATCAAAAAGTGGCAATGTAATTGGATATCATGTAGTATCACCTTGTGCCTCATGCTTAGATTCTTCTAATAATGGGCATTTTTGGATGTTCCACTCAAGTGCCTGCCAACCTGCCGAAAGAAAGGATGGTAAACATGTCATGTTGTGGAATAACCTACCAAGAGCGGATAAGGACTTTGAATTTATGATGGGTACTCGGGTTCCATACGATCAACTATGTAGATAAATAAAATAAAAAGTTCCTTTATAATCATATTTTACTTTTTTTTCCCCGGAAAATAAGTGGCGCGACAGGTAGAATGGCATTCACTTTTTCTTCATTACATAAACCACCTTTACCTGAAAACAGGTCAAACTGGTATGAAGATGGATTTATTAATTACTATACTCATGTATCAAGAAAATAAAGCCAGCCAATGTGTTTATTGTTACAGAGATCATAGAATCACATCTATATATATAGTGGATATGACTTTGAGTTGTAAAAATCATATTGATGTGCCAGTGATATATCTCGCCTTGAGTGTTTAGATCAGTAGAAGAGATTTTCTTATGGATGATCGTCAGTTTTATTAATATTAACATGTATTAAAAGGGGGAGGCTGTGATTAATTTACTAAATTGATATTGTCTAATTTATAACAAATAAATATATCGTTTATCATTTGATTAGTATTCTCTCCTTGAAGCAATCGTTTATAGTTGAATGAACTACTCAAGGTCTTGTCTTTTCTTACATAATTATCGGATATATTTTGGCCTTAAGTTTCTCATTGGGTCACAAAAATGACGCATAAACTATTGATCGTGTTCCCTTTTTTTTTTATATATATTTCTTTCATTTATTTTAAAAAACAATGAAAATACTTGAACTTCCACCAGAGATACTTTTAGAGATACTTCTTTATGTCCCTTTTGCACAAAAACTGGAGTGCATGCTTGTTTGCCGCCAATTGGCGTGCTTGATACAAAAGAACATTCTGTTTCATACAGTTACCATTTGGGAAAACTCTATTTTTAAACGCTACTTTGATATGATACAAGAGAATACATCGATAGGCAGTCAAGTCGAAAAACTTGTCTTGTTCAACTGTTTAAAAAATAACAGCAGTAAAAAATATATCTGTACTCTCTTCCCAAAGACACGCTACCTCCACATCAGACAATTATGCGCACATGGCATTCCAACTCATCACATTTCGGATCAAACAAGAGAAAAGTTGCACCCATTTCGACAGCACATTGAGCATGTGGTAGATTACAACAAGGGCGAGTTTATATTTTATATATTAAATTCTGGTTCATGTTTACAGCTCACCACACTAGAGGTTGAACTAAGTCATGATGTTGATATCAGCAACGCATTTGCGCAGTTGCTGGAAAACTCACCCAACATAAAGACCCTAAAAATCCTAAAATCACTCATGCTGCTCGAAACACTAGAAATAATACATACAAACCTTCCATTACTCGAGTCATTGTTCTTGAACGATGTCAGAATCATATCGGATCATGCACCGGAACACATCACACCTGCAGTCACGCTAAAGAAGCTATCCTTTCACGATGAAATGCCGTGGTCCCGCTTGGAGGCATGCTGGTTGGAATATGTATGCAGAAAATACCCAAACCTGTTGCACCTTACGCTCTCAGTGACACCTGTTCGTCTTGACGCTTGGACTCCAGAGGAAATAAGCGTGTTTACAAAAGAAGGCATCTTGCCAATATTACGCAGTGTGGGTCCTCAATTAAAACAGTTGAAAATATATGGAAATACATTGGAACCCTTTCTCTTTAAGTACATCGATATCATTGGATGCCGGATCAAGGAATTGGATGTCAACAACCTTTACAACACAATGTCAATATATCCACTCTTATTATCAGATCAGTGCAAATATATCCAGTCACTTACTCTACGTGATTTGGTGTTGTTTGATTTTGGATTATTGAAAGAGAAATTACCGGTGTTGAAGTCTTTGGAGTTGTTTTTCGTAAAGCATTTGACTGACTTTGCAGACGTACCAAATAAAACGATGGATTTGGGTCTCCTTTTGGAACAGTGTCCAGATACGCTTGAATCGGTTCTAATC
Source organism: Backusella psychrophila (assembly GCA_024139485.1). Classification (NCBI taxonomy): domain Eukaryota; kingdom Fungi; phylum Mucoromycota; class Mucoromycetes; order Mucorales; family Backusellaceae; genus Backusella; species Backusella psychrophila. The sequence continues at coordinate 18,876 of VCJK01001557.1, read as the reverse complement.
AGTGGTGCTGAACTAATATGTGAGCCACGCATAGAAGAAGAAGAAGAAGAAGAAGAAGAGCATACTTTTAGACTTAAAAAGCTAGTCGTTGGTGAGCCACAGTTTCACAAAGGGATGAGTAAATTCCTTTCTAAAAGATGTCCAGAGCTCACCACAATTATAATGTATAATTGTGGCCTTAATGATATTGTTCTGAATTTACCAGGCCATAGGCTATCTCTATTTGAAGTAAACCAGTCAAGACCGGACTATCCTATTGCTCTTCAAGTGTCTATGGGTAGCAGAACTCAATTCTATTCTTCTGATACAAAGTTGCCTGGCGTGTTTAATACGAGTTGGGGACTGGATAATGTTGAGCCACCTGAATTGGCAGCCATAAAAGCCATACCATGCTTAGAGACTATGTTTGGTGTTCCTTATATTGAATTGGAATGTGCGTCAGTGCTTAATTTGGTTATAAATAGACGATTGGCTTGCTGAAGAGGAGCCATGTATGAATACAATATATGTAAAAATAAACACTTGATAGTCATTTTATTGACCAATCAAATTATACTAGTAAGCGTTTGAAAAATTTTCATTTTTTTATTATTTATCTGTTATTCCATTTTCTTTACAAATATTACAAAATAAACAACATGGATCGTAAACGTGTTTCTGGACCAGAATCAAGCTGTTCACCCATCTTTAAAAAAACAATTGAAGAATTCGACCTTGCAAAGAGACTTGATAAAAGAGCTTCAGACGATCTTAGACAAATATGTGAGTCTTTTCTTTTTTAGACTAAACGCAGACAACTGTCAGACTAAATACGTATTGTTATTTTCCCCTTGTCAAGTTTTAAAAACAGGACTTGTCACTCAAGCAAATGGGTCTGCCTATATTGAAGTTGGAAAAACAAAGATCGCTTGTGCAGTTTACGGTCCGAGACAATTGAAAAAGGCTGCCTTTTCACGTAATGGCACCTTGAATTGTGAATTCAAGTTTTCAACCTTTTCTTGTCAAAAGAAGAGAGGACACATCAAAGTAAAGTATACCTTGGAATAGCGAAATAGGCTGAAAAGATGACTTATTTTTTTTTATACACATAAAAAATAGGATGCAGAGGAGAAGGAACTTTCACAGGTATTAATCCAAGCATTGGCACCAGCGGTACGATTGGAATTATTACCAAAGGCAGCAGTTGATATTTATGTAAATGTGTTGGAAAGTGACGGTAAAAGTTCGTGTTTAGCAGCAGCCATCATTGCATCCAGTGTTGCTCTGGCAGACGCGGGTATAGAAATGTTGGATCAAGTAACAGCATGCTCTTCTGTATTTTCGAATGATACAATTTGGATGGACGGAACCGAGGATGAGGAACAGCATCATATGGGCTCACTTGTATTGTCATATATGCCTTCTTTGAACGAAGTCACTCATATTCTCCAATCGGGTCAATCCGACAGTGCACTCACATCAAAGGCAGTGGAGCAGTGTGTGGATGGTTGTTCAAAGATTTATAGTGTCATGTCAACTGCATTATTACAATCTTTAGATACAAAAGCATAACATGATAAGACTATATTACATACAATAAATGAAAAGAGATGATGTATACACATACAAGCTGACATAATTGATTGATTGTCGTGGGTTGATGTATATTTAAAATGCTGTGGGATATTTTATATATATACATGTTACCTGATCTTGTGCGACTACTATTCATGCGTTGATCTATTTCATTGTGGAATTTCTTTTTAAAGCAAGTGTAGATGTACAATCAGCCATCTTGCTTTAATAGCGAAGCAAATGTCTCGATCCGTCTAGTCGGAATATAAGGGTAACGAGAAAAAAGAGAGCGTATTTGACTAGTTTCTATTGATCTATTCAAATGTTTTCTCGCGCCTCTAATTTTGGGAATAAAGTAATGTTTTAGGGAATATGTGTTATCGCTCTTTATCTCTGCTATTTCATGTCAAACATTGTGATGTTCTTTAGTTTCTATTCTATTCTCTTGAGGTTAAATTTGGATTATTTTTATGTTTTAGGAATAAGCGAAATAATAAGAATAATACAATAATAAAAAGGCTTTATTAAATCATAAGTAGTAAGTTATTATCAACAAGGTAAAAAAACATGTCGAAATATTAATAGGAAAATAAATAGTCGTGCTATGATTTACTTTCATAGTCTTGAAAAATTAGCAGATAAGGCATACGTTTGAACTGTTGACTCCACCTAGTGGACAATTATCAAACGTAGCATTCTCGCCGTAACCACCATTTCCCCACCATTGTGGAGTATAGCCGGAGCCCATGACCACACCAAAGATGATAATGGCGGCGATGGCACATCCAGAGTCAAAGGCAGCCGAGGTAATATAATTATATTTGATCCACCAATTATGGCGGTACTTGCGTAACCAGAACATAAAGATAAATCCGACAGCACACCACATAGAGAAATTAAGAGGTACAGCAGGAGGCATCATACCAGTGGCATTGAAAATAAGTGGAAGGTGAATATACTTGAACCAGCTCTTGGGGTATTTCTTTGATAAGAGCCAGAAAGGAATAGGTAAAATGGCACCAATTAAGAAGAACCACAGCATGGAGCTATAAGGTGAGTTACCTGCAAACATTCGGTTTGGGGAGATCGTGCCCCATATGACAGAAGCCGAGTAGAAGGTATGGGCACTTGGGCAAGTAAATGGATATGCTTCTTGTGTGCAAATATTTGGAATGCTTTCCATCAACCATCTTGCAGTAGCAAGATTAACGAGACCAGCGATAGCAGTGCCTATATTTGTTTGATTTTGACAAAAAAAGAAAGAAAGAAAATGAGTACTGATACAATAAAACCATAAAAGAAGAATCAAGTAATAATTTCAAACCTCACCTGCAAACTGTGCCCAGAACATAGCCCTTGGAGGGATCTTCATATAGTGACCAAGTTTCAAGTCACCAACAAACAGCAAACACTGATACATGGAAATATAACCATAAGTTTTGAAAGTGACATTGGCAATAGGACGACCGGGTAAAGCAAAACCAATAATTAATTCTGTGATAATGTTGAGACCAGGTTGCTGGTTAGTAACCGCTTGAATAATACCAATAGGTAATACAAAAACCATGGGAATGATAATAGCCAAGATGAGTCCCCACCATGGCAATTGGATCTCCTTCCAGCCGTAGATAACACCAAAAGATGCGGCAAAAGAAATCATAAATACAGTGATATACCACCAACTAGGAACTTCAGGATAGGCACGCATCAACTTGCGATGGATATCTTCATCTTCATCACGAGACTTTCTAAACTGTGCCAAGATATCCTTGCCATGATAAAGTGCTGTATGAGTCAAGACACTAGTAAGACCAGCAAACATAATACCATAAGTGAAAGCAAAGAAACTAGTCATATAAAGAGGTCCGTATTCATCATAAGCTGTTTGATTCAACGTCTTGTCCTCGTTCATCACCATATCATTGTCCCATAATTCACCATCCTTGGTGAATAAGGCAGCGGTAAGAATAGGGAACTTTTGGGCATTCCAAACATTGCCGTAATACAAGGCTGGTACAATGACCCAAGATACAAGGGCTGCACCGACACCAATGTTGACGATAGCCCACCAGGGGACAACAAGTGGAGATTGTAAGAAGGAAACAATTGTAGACCAATCAAAGGAAATAGCAAGCATACCCAAACCATTGTAGCCACTTGTTAACTGTGCCAATGTTCTGTTATCAGGCTTGATCCAGCAAGCCCAAGAGAAGAAGGTCAAAATTTGGAAAAAGTATCCTGGGAGCCAGTAGTAAACAAACATACCAACGAAACAATAGAGGAACCACCTGAAGCGAGAGGTACCGGTTTGGTTCCTAAAAGTATATGCAGATAAGTAAGCAAATAATTATTTTCTATTTACATATTACTTGATGCTTAATCTTTTTCTACTAACTTTTCTGTAACATGGAATGAGCGGAAGAGTGAAATGTTTGCCAAATTGGCGGGCCAAACCATAGAGGAAGGATATACCAGGAAAGGACGGAGTACACCAGCCATACCATAACCTGATTAGAGTATTAGTGTCACTGTTGTATATATAGCGAAGCTTAACTTGTGTATATATAGTATCTTACCAATGAATTGTGTTGTCCATATAAGCAAAATTCCACCACCGTAGCCCATGTCTTGACCATACCACAGCTTCTGAATAGTAAGAATATCAACGGCGTAGGCAGTACTGTAACTACAATTAGCCATGGCAGTAATTAGAACGTGCTCTTTCATGTTGAATGGTCCAGGGTTAAAGAATTTTGATTTTGGAATAACCTTCTCCATGAATTTTCCAATGGGGAAGGTGATCAATTGGATAACAAGAGGAGACAAGCTCATAGAGTTACGTCTATACCAGAAGAATTGGTTGACAAAAGCAAGTAAGCAACTAAAGACAAGACCAAGGGACCACATACGAAATGTAAAAACTGGTAAAGTAGGGTCATCATCACTGTACGATGGAGAAGCAGTCAATATATAAAGAAGCAGCTCTTTATGGATTTGTTATTATATAACTTACTTTGGAACTACGGCTCTGACTTCTTCGATTGGAGAATCTTCATCATGAAACTCCTCACCTTTTTGGTATACGTCTTCTTCAAGGATACTAGTCTCCTTCTTCTCTGAATAATGGGTTTCTGAGTATTGTGTGGAATTTACCACCTCATCTTTGGAATGAACACTTGTTGTCTCCATATTGAATGGTAGTCTTTCTTTTTTTTATATAGCTACAAATCAAAGCAATAAGTCAATTGTGAAAAAGAGTACAACAAATGTTTGAGTTAATAGAAAAAAAAATGAAAAACAAAAAGCAATACCAAGTAGCTTCTTTTATATGATATTTTTTTGTTTTATAAAACCATTTTTTTAGAGCTGATTAAACCTGGAATAGATTTTCTGTACACATAGATAAAGCATAATATCAACTATGTGAGTATTTTGAAAGGTAATACAGAGAAATATGATTTAGGCAATTGCAAAACTGCTTTATTATCAATAAAGTCATAATTTATCCAAAATAGCAAGTCTACAAATCTACTGATAATACTACAAGCACATCATACTATGATACCATCTAATGATAAACTGAGCAACTGTTTGAAAAGAACCTACATGATACTTTTTTTTGAAGAAGAGTTGTACTTCACGAGATGATAAAAAGGAAAAAAAAAGATGTAATTACCTGGTAGGGGGATTTAAGCACAAACGAACAAAGATACCTACTTTGGAGATTTCTTCCAGGAGTAGCAAAGTTGTGAAATGAAGAAATATGATTTACGTCCAACATGGAATCACATGTTGGATATCACAAATACTTCTACCAAAAAAATACTTTGTTGCCTTTAATGTAAGTATATTGACTTATTTGTATGACTCTAATCCAAAACTAAAAAAGATTGTAAGCTCCAGAAAATACAAATCGGACATTTATTCCAATTCTTGATTTGCTATTAATTTGTTGTTTAACCTTGATTTTCTGGATGTTCTTTTGGCTCTTATTTATGCACGACCCACAAAGATAAAATCTTATTCTTGAACCGGTGTTGATTCCGTTTCGAGTCTTGTAATCATTGATATATTCTCGTTCACCGTTTTAATAGTTTCACCAATTCTTAGAATGAGTAAGATCAGCTTATAAAATACTTTTTGATAAATTCTACTAAAAGCAGTTTTATTGTGTTGAAGTGATCTTGTTGAAACTGGTAAGATAATTCATTCATCTTTACACATATTGTTCTTGTAAGCTCTTCTGTTTTATTCAAGTAACAAAACAATGGGCTTTTTTTAAGAACAAGAACTTGATAAACATGCAAATACTAAATCATTATTTACTTCCATATTACATAAAGTGAACGAGGGCTCATCAAATAGATAAGGCATTTTTTTCCTTTTTTTTTTTGAAGGAAAAATGTGATCTGATTTGTTTCTTTTTTTTTCATGGGTGAAAACAGCACTTATTTCTTCTTTAATAATATTATATCAGGGTTGAATCCTGGTCCCTATGGGCAATTGAATTTGAATACTAAAGAAAAAAGAGTTCCAAAGGTGAGAAGAAGATACAAAAAGACATTGAATAAGTCCATGCAAACTAAAGCCAAGCGGCGTCTGAAATCCAAAGGAGAGCTCTACAGGGTTAAGCATCGAGAAAATAAACTTTCTCATGATGATTTGTGTACATGATTTTTGTTTGTTTTGCTTTACGTGAGGTTGCTTGTCATGTTAACTTGGTCACTGGCTTCATGGATGAGAATCCTGAATTATAATGTTGGACTTAGTTGTAAATATTGAAACACGTTGATAAGCCATCAGTAAAAAGTACACTGCATATATAAAAAGAATCGTAGATTAGGAGATACGGTGCCCCGAAGAATCTTCAAAGATAATGATGTTGGCAGCGGCAGAAATCGTTAAAGTAGCAGGTGATAACCCGCCTTTATTTTTCCAATGTATTACTTGGTAACTAAAAGGTAAAACTTTAATATCTTTTTGAGAAGAAAAAAAAAGAAAAGTTTTATTTGAGATTGGTTTTAATTTTTCTTTTTTTTTCTTCTGATAAATGAACATTGATATCTTGAAACTTGCAGATGTACGTTTGATGTCATGTGTTATTCACCACTCCAGTGATTGGCATTTTTTAGGATCTGTTTTCACCTCAAAGATTCCACGCACAAGGCCTTCAAGTATTTTATCATCTTGTAAAGTATTTTCTACAATTTCTTTGCAATCACAAGGGGTAACTCGACCATACCAAATGGCACGATGTCCGCTATGGGTATAAATGACCATATTTCCCGCGAAAGCATGTCCTGAATATTAAGAGAAAAAAAAAAGCGAAGGGTCACGTTTAATACAATAGCAAATAAATAAACAATTAATTCTCTTTTTTTTTTCTACCACTTCTTTTTCAGTTTAGATTACTTGCCTCCTAGATGACTTACAAGAGCCACCTGTACTGATTCCTTTTGATCTGGCAGAGCCTGTAAAAGCGCCTGCTGTAACATTGGCCCGACTGTTCCACAGCGACGATCTTTTCTTCCGTGACCGCATATTAGTACCAAATTTGTAAAGGGACAAGGATGAATCGAAAATGGCTGATTACAAGGCTTTCCGTAAATATAGTCTAACAATGCATTGATTCTGCGATTTGTTATATTAGCAATGATAATATTATCAGGTAGTAGTATGATATCTTGAGCTCCGCGATGAGTTGAATACTTTGACTGTAAGGATGAGTTGGTGACAATGACTCTATTGCCATGAATATTATTTGAATCGGTGTCTGTGTATGCAGGATGGTATGTATTTTCAGGTGTCCTCTCATCTTTTCGTTGTTGTAACCCTTCAATTAATGCTTGGGCTAACCCTTCATCTTCGATATGGGACGCCCAATCTGTCTTCCCCGTCATTACAATGATGTGAATAGCATATGACGGTACAGTATTTTCCAACGGTTTTGATTGATCGATCTTAAGGTGAGAAGGTACCAATGGGTGGGCGCAAGGCTTGACACAGCCTTGACACTGAATTGGTATAACTTCTGGTAGTGCCAGTGCTGGCAAAGGTGCTATTGATATTGACTCTTTAGTATATTCCGATGAATAAAAACTATTTATACAGTCTGACAACCACTTCATTATAAGAGCATCAAAATATAAACAATAATTTTATAAAAAAAATAAAAAAAATAATATAAGAGTTTATAAGAGTTATAAAGAAAAAAAAGAGTAAAGAATGTTTTTATTTCTTGTGGAGGAAGAGTAGGCGGCTTTTTTAAGTTCCGCTATCAGATGGTATTGATTTCATCACAGAAAGAAGCAAGTTTAACATCTCTTTCAGATAACCCCTGACAATCATGCGTAGATAAAGTAACTTCTACTTTATTGTATACCTAAAAAAAATGCATTCATTAATCACAATAATAAATTATGATTAATTTATTACGTTAAAAGCAGAAATATGCTTACATTAAACCACTCTGGATGATGATCCATCTTGTCTGCCTTTAATGCAACACGTGTCATAAAACCAAAAGCCTCGTTAAAATCCTTGAAAGTGTAAGCCTTTTGGATGGCATCTCTTTGGTCGACCATTTTCCATCCGGATGAGAGTAAAGGGGTCAATAAAGAATTGCGCTGAGCTTCAGTAAGAGTCGACATAAGTTTTGTTTGGCGAAAGAAAGGTTTGATGTATCGAAAAGAAAGAGTCATCATAACGATATTTCTCACGCTCTTTTCATTTTTTTTTCTTGTAGAGTAACAATCGGAATAAACGGTAATTGTAGCCAATAAGATGAAGCAAAATGACCTTGAGTGCTTTCGTCACACACTTCTAGACCAACCATATGACTATATCAAAAATTTCTTGTCGTTCTCCTATTTAAGTACACATCAGTGAATAAAATACTTTTAAATAGGTTGATGTGCACTAGGCTCATCGATATATATATAATAGTTTGATCAATTCTAAAGGTAAACTGGAGCGTTTTGGCAAGAGAAAAAAAAGGGACTGTTGTTCAAAAAGGGTATCACGTGGAACTTATATACACACACCGATAATTTCTATTTAATAAGATGGCAGCTGGCACATATACCTCTAAGAGGAAAAAGAATGGCATATCTATCTAGGTTTATAAAACTACACAAAGCCATCTAATCTAAAGCAAACATTCATGTAACACGAAATGATAGAAATAAATTACCTGGTAGAATTCAAATATTGTAATAAGTGACTCTACTTAACAACAAGCTAACAAATACTCTACCAAATTATAACATCCTACTTTAATCTTTCTTGAATATTTTCAAGCTGATATAAGCAAATTTATCTTTGGTTTTCGTTCCGTATGTATTTACTCATGTCTGAGATGTCTTCATTTCACCCAAGATAGAAGAAAAGAGTCCATCATATTTTTTAAATAATAGAGAAACTTTGTAGCTGTATGATATCCATATTACTATAGTAGCATATTGAACATTCATGTAAAAAAATAATAAACCGAATATTTCAAGTTGATCTACCGGAGAGACCCACACATTATCAAATCCAGATAATAAAAGTTTGTAGTAAAAGCATGTAAACCCAAACAATATACTCTATGCCAACAAGGATGGTTTTATTTGTTTATTTTTGACCATAATATTTATCAATGCAAAAATAATGTGATATGACAGATTATAGATTCTATTGACACATAAATAGAAAAATAAATGCTTAATAGTGAGTCATGGCGGTAAGTGCTCTTGATTTGTTAAAATTTAACTAGTACTTAAATACCTGTAGAACTAATAAAAAATAAGAGCATGAATGACTTTGATATTGTTACTGAATATTTAATGAAATGATACTATATCCTAGCATGCCTCTATAAAAAAAAAGAGATCTGGGAGAGGGGTAATTGCTAAAGAGTACTCATCATTGATTCTCTCTTTTTTTTTCCCCGTCAAATTTATTTCATCTTCATTCAGTAACCAGTTATAAACAACTTATTACCCCTAAGGTTGGGGTTTCGTAATAGTAGCAACAATAATGATTAAGTGCCTATGACTAGTACTTTATTGATATTTGCAATTGGATTTTATATATTAAAGTAGCAACCCATTGTATACCTGTATTTTCTTTAGTAGAAAGAACAAAGTGCTAACCTTCTCACAGAAATGATATATATATATCATAACAATTGAACTAAATATAAAAGCAATGAATCATTTGAATATGCAGATCTCTATATGTGTACCTTCTTGAGATAATGATAGCGTCATTGTAGAATTGATGGCGCCTAATATCAGAATGGTGCCACAAATGCAATAAAATGAAATCAGCAGAGTGTGAACGAATCATTGCTCCGGGAAAAAGTAAACCAAAAGCTGTCATTTACTATAAACCCATTCACATGTTTGGCAGAGGTCATGTACTCGCCACATAAATACAGCGCATTAGTCGAAGTACCCTTTTTTTTATATAAAGGATGGGGGGAACAATGAGTCTCCACGTTATATGAAAAAGGTACATGATTTATTTGAAATGCTGTCGCCAGTACTTTATTCAATTACACAGTTAAAATATTTGAGAAAAGAGCAATACACTGCCAACAATTTACTGTACCTATTTTCATTGTTAGAAAGTAAGATTCAGGGTTTATTCATATATATCATCTTTTCTTTTGTAAACTTAAAATTACGTATTTATATCGCACTATCCTAACATAACAAAATCCCCATGTCCTGTAACTTTAACTACCTACTCCTATTGATAGAAACCTAAGATTTTTCTTTAAAAGCATAATACTCTCCGAGAAACTCGTAAACATTGAATCAATATCGTACCTGATGTATATAATACAATTTCTGGTTACTCCATACTCAGTGGATTCATGTGTTCGGCCACTTTGTTATGATGCCAGCAACATGGAAAGGGAGAAAAAAAAAACTTTTTTTTTTTAAAGAGGTTGGTACAGGGATCTGTGTTAGCACTAGACAAGAGTTGCATTCTTCAGCTGTTGTAGTCATCTCCAAATATAAAAGTAGAGAGTAACCTGAGTCATATTTAATCCGCAAACCTAATTGGTAACAGATATATCATTAATATCATTTACATATTCATGACTCAATGCGTAAATAAACATATGGATCATCCGTTGTGGGGCGCTAGTGAGTAATTTTTTACAGGAGCCAAATCATCAGTTTTTTTTTAAGTTTAGCGTAGCCACTTTCTTGTGTTGTCAAATTGTTTTCTCTCTCATTCACCTTTACAAAAGGTTGAATAAAAAGGATACTCTTTTTTTTTTAAAGAAAAAAAAAGTATATATTACTTGAAACAAAGTCGTCAAAGAAAAAACAAAAACAAATAGTTGTTTCTAGAGTGAGAATCCGTGATTGTATTGCTCTACTGTAATCAACATCTACATCTAACTTGATTGAAAATTAAGTTTATACATATTTGTCAAATGACTACGGAGTCACTTGTGGGTATGTTTAAGGGATCGTTTGTTTGTTTATATAATAAACTTTAAAAAGTAAAAGAAAAACGGGGAACAGACTTGTTTATTTTAGCTTTTTTTCCCAAAAAGAATGACAAGAATAAGGAGAATGTTATTGTTCCAAGACTTTATTAAGGCAAAAAGGTTTAAGTTTTCGTTCTCACATCATCTTGATACTTGACAACCTGTTACAAGTGGCTTTCCTTTTTAATATATTACCATCTTTTTTTGGAAATGGCTTGAGCTTTTTTCAGGTACGCCCTCCACCCTTATTTCTTAGTAAAATGATTGGATGGTAAATCCGTCAATCAACAAGACCCTTCTTTTAATTAGTAATCGTCTTTCATATGATGTGCATACTTTTCATAGGCAAAAGTCAAGAAAACA